>JAWQEG010009349.1:10000-20656 GCA_033782935.1 Petrolisthes cinctipes
GCGTATCAGTGTTCACATGATGGAAGAATGCCTTAGATGGGTTTGAGAGGTTTGCATGGGCTGTGTGGATAAATATACAGTGTGTGATAAATATACAGTGTGTGATAAATAGACTGTGTGTGATACGTGTGTGATACGTTCTGACAGGATCTAGAAGATATTTAGAAACTGAACGCTTTAAAATGCGGGAGAGTAACGCTAGAACGGCTTGTGATGACGTTATAACATCACTGACTGCAAATATCAATATTCATGGCGTTGATATGTTGTTATTTGATTGCATAATGTACACGTGTGCACGCCTCAGTGACTCAGCGCATTGATGCCCGAAATGGATGTTTGTGTACTGAATAAGCTTATTGTGTTCAATAATTTGCTTATGTGTATGTGTATGGGGGTGGGTGTTTATATCCATGACTGTTAACCGGTTGTGTATAATATGGAATGGTGAGGAGGAGCAAGTGTATGAATTTGAGAGAACTTGTGAATGTCGGTGTGTAAGGAACAAAAGTTTTAATGTAACTGATTGTGTGAATGAATATATACATGTTAACAGCATATTTAATAATGGTTGAAACAGTCACAATCTAGAGACAAACAAAAAGTAGCCTTGGCAGACATAATTATATTGTGAGAAACAAATGAGTTGGAAAAATTGATAACAAAAACTCGAATGTTGTGGAGAAAGTTGAGAGGCTTATGTTGCACGTTAAGGACCTTATGATCGTGTATGAGAATTGGAGGCTTTTGATTCCTCCTGACTATGCCACGAAACACGCTCCTTCCATATAGGTGGTGTTTCGTGGCAATATTTGAAGAACTCATTTAATTCCGATTTTCTTACAATATCACAGGGCCCTTAAGTAATCACGACGGATGTTTTGATGAATGCAGAGGATGACAAGAATGAATGATGCTGAAAATAACAATACAACCGACACGCTGTTCATCACTTACTAAAAAAAAAAACATATATACAAAAAAAAATATACAGTACAGGACATAAAAAGATAAACATGTAAGCGAGTGCGTTAGTGAAAAACAGGATGTGTGTGTATATGGTAAAAAAAAAAAGACAAAAAAAAAAGAGTGAAAAAAATAATCTGAATCACGTCCACTAAAAACAAGAGGCTACATAAAAAAAAATATATATAGTGTTTGTGTTGGTTGGTCTCATCTTACTATAATCCCTCTGTCACATCCATTATCATCACTAACCAACCCACCGGATACCACAACGCCCACCAAACGTTACTCATCCTTCGTATTTATCTCACACTCATCTGTTGTGTGTGTGTGTGTGTGTGTGTGTGTGTGTGTGTGTGTGTAAGTGTAAGTGTAAGTGTGTGTGTGTGTGTGTAAGTGTAAGTGTAAGTGTGTGGGTGTGTGGGTGTAAGTGTAAGTGTAAGTGTGTGTGTGTGTGTGTGTGTGTGTAAGTGTAAGTGTGTGGGTGTGTGGGTCTGTGTGTGTAAGTGTAAGTGTAAGTGTGTGTGTGTGTGTGTAAGTGTAAGTGTAAGTGTGTGGGTGTGTGGGTGTGTGTATGTAAGTGTAAGTGTGTGTGTGTGTGTGTAAGTGTAAGTGTAAGTGTAAGTGTGTGTGTGTGTGTATGTAAGTGTAAGTGTAAGTGTGTGGGTGTGTGTGTGTGTGTAAGTGTGTGAGTGTGTGTGTGTGTGTGTGTGTAAGTGTAAGTGTGTGGGTGTGTGTGTGTAAGTGTGTGTGTGTGTGTGTGTGTGTGTGTGTGTGTGTGTGTGTGGGTGTGTGTAAGTGTAAGTGTGTGGGTGTGTGGGTGTGTGTGTGTAAGTGTAAGTGTGTGGGTGTGTGTATGTAAGTGTAAGTGTAAATGTTCTGTCTTTAAAGGAATATACTACAGTGTTGATAAATCTTGAGCAACTGAATCCTCCAAACTATTCCAAGCAACAGGCGACCATTATTTGGGTTAATCTGGTCCTGTTTCCCGTCTTACAATGGAGGAATCAGGGCACCACTATCCCCTTAATTAAGAGACCCTGTGATGTAGTCAGAAAGTTGGAGATAAATGAGTCCTTCAAATATTGCCACGAAACACCACCTACTGTATATGGAAGGAGTTTGTTTCGTGGGATGGTCAGGAGGAATCAGAAGCCTCCAATTTTCATACACGATCACTGGGTCCTTAACTCATTCGGATGTATATATTTGTATGTATAGCTTGTATACTGTAAGCAAGCAACCCTAGTAAACCTGTTTTCTCTCTTTTATTTCTTCTTTATTCTTTTCATTTTCCTCTGTCTTACCCATTCTGTTTGATTATTATTTGTATTTCCATATTTTATCATTATTTCTTTTACTTTCGTCTCATCTTTCTCCGTATTACCCGTTCTGTTTTATTATTATCATTTTGTTCTTCCATATTTTATCATTATTTTATTTACTTTCGTCTCATCTTCCTCTGTATTATCTATTCTGTTTTATTATCATGTATGCTTACACTCCCATATTATATCATTATTTCTACTACTTTCGTCTTATCTTCCTTTCTATAACTGTCTTAACTACTGTCCTATAATCAACATCTAGTCCTATCCTTACTCCTATGCATACTTTACCCTCGTCACTGCCCTATACAGTCAGTACTTCCTCTCTTACTCTCCTCCTCTATTAAATTTCTCACCAACAAACTTCTCCCCAAGGTGGCTTTCAAAACTCCCCAGAGAAAGTTGCAGCCAGACAACTCCCATATTATTACCCCTGACTTGATGCGGCTATACGCTGTTCAAAATTTGTGTTCCACTGGCCTCTATCTATCTGTCTATCTATCTATCTACCTGTCTATCTATCTATCTCTATTTCTATCTAGCTCTATTTCTATCTATCTATCTCTATTTCTATCTATCTAGCTCTATTTCTATCTATCTATCTCTATTTCTATCTATCAATCTGTCTCTATCAATGTCTCTATCAATCTATCTATCTATTTCTATCTAAGGCCAGTGGAACACAAATTTTGAACAGATTTTTTTTTTTTTTTTATAGTAACGTAACAACAAAACAGCAGAAAGGAAGGACTGGCTAAGAGTTTAAAGGGGTAGAACTTCCTCTTTGGTTAATAATGGGAGGGGCTACTGATTCCTCCAAACTGGGACAGGAAACAAAATATCACCTCAGTGTAACTTATGGGGGATTAGTTACGTGGCATAGTTTGGAGGAATCAGTAGCCCTCCAGGAAAATTAATCTGATGTATAAAATCTGGACATGAAGCACAGGGGACGTTTGAAGTCAGTCTTACATTAACTATACTGTATTTATATTTTGTGTGTGTGTGTGTGTGTGTTTGTGTGGTTAGTGGGGTATAGGTACTGTATTCCATAATTCGCCTATACACACACAAACACACACACATACACATAATGGACGTTTCTTTCCTTGTCAAAACAATATTTATATCATTACAATCTCATGATAAACAATTCTGGCTAAAATAATATAACAGCCACTAACCACACAATAACAAACTAAGTAACAGTGTCGTTGAAATATATCATTATACTTCCAAGCTAAAAGGTGACTGATAGTAGTACAAATATCAATACGTTGTGCTGTTAGAGGTAAAGGTAGTTAGTTAATAGTACCCTCACAATCCACCCCCTGTAGTGGCCAGCGGAATGGGACGGAAAATTGGAAAAGGGGGAGGGGCCTGGGGAAGGAGCCGAGCGGTTGGTTATAGGAGAGAAAATAAATAGAAATGGAAGTGCCATTACTGGGGTGGGGAGAGGCAAATGGAAAATTAACTCCCTAAACGAAAAGGGTATATTGTTATTACACCAGGGAAGGGAAGAGCCCAAATAAATGGAAAGAAAAAAGTGAAAAAGTGGATGGTGGGATAACTAGTTGGTCTCACGGGATGGGGGAATATGGAATCTGTTTGTACACCCGTCTCTTGTTCTTTCATGTATTATTTGTTTTCTCTCCGCTTCTTGTTTTGTTTGTAATATGTACACAATTAGTTATATATTGAAGGACAATAGATACGTGTTTTACCCATGAATGGTGAGTTGTAAAGATATGGAGAATTATGTTCGTCGAGAGTATAATTTTAAGATGAATGAGACTGAGAAAAGGATGATGAGCAGTCGTAAATAGCTGTGCAGATTACAGGGAATATTTCTAGCCTGGAGCACAGTAACGTTAATTAACATTGATACAATTGTCAATGATGTGTCGACGATATGTGGAAATAACCTTTTTTGACTCTCCCATATCGAACATGGAGGATGGGCAGATGAGACAGTGGCAATGGTGTAGCAGTCACCTTGACAAATTATCCTTAGCCACAGCACTGCGGTATCATCCCTTGAGTGAGGTAGTCTTAGTTGGTCTGTTAATCCAAGGTAATCCCCCCTTCAATCTGATTGTTATTACACAGCAAATTATTCCTACGAGCACAAATAATGCTATCACAATCAGGGAGGCCTGGCGGATGGCACTGAATGGCTTGCCTCGACAACGGCAAGGGCATTGAGGTGGTTTGGGACAGACGGGTTGGTGGTAGGTGATGGGTATTGCAGCAGTTACAGGTATCCAAGTAGCGTTCACTTGTCCCGGTTTTGGTGTGGGTACTGCTAGGGCCATCATTTGTGCTGGGGTGGTTGGCATAAGTTGTATGTTGTTGTTAGTAACCACAGTCACTTGGCTGGCCGGCATCGTTTTTTCCGTAGAGTTGCCTGGCATCATGCCCTAGTTTTGAATGATGGTTGGTTGTCCCTTCAATGGTATCCTTTCCTGTTGGATTATTTTGGGTTCAGGTTTAGATGGGGGTGTTACCTACTGGACTGAGACATTCAGCTGAACATTTTCTGGATCTTTGACAAGTTTGGGGTTGGACTGTGTGGTCTACGGGATGGCATTGGGTACAGGATACTACCTGGTGTGTTGGACTCGGACAGAATAGTTGTTGGGTTGTTGGGGTCGGGAAGACATGTTGGGCATCATCTGGGTTGGAGAGGAGAGCGGCTGAGTGTCATATGCGTCTGGTTGGTATTCCTGGGGGTAAGGTTTTGGGACTTGATATGGCTGGGGGACTTGATATGGCTGTGGGACTTGATATGGTTGGGGGACTTGATATGGCTGGGGGACTTGATATGGCTTGGGGACTTGATATTGTTGGGGGACTTGATATGGTTGGGGATCCTGGGTATATTGGTCTGGGTCTTGGAGGTCCTGGTCATAGTCGGGGTACTGAAGGTCGTCAACATTGTCGGGGAGAGACAAGGATGGCTGCGGCTGTGTGCTGTACTAGGTCTCCATATAAATGGGCCTTTGGTTTTGATGGATGTCCCACGCTATACCCTCGACCTCATCATCCCTCACCAATGATTCTGGCATCACTGTGTTCCTTAGTGTCTTTTTTTCCACTGACCTCCTGCCAGCCCTCACCTACCCCTCCCTCCTCCCCATCACACCCTCACTCATACATGTGTAACAAATTAAGACCAAGAATAAAATCTACACTTTCATGATTAATCTTATAGCATTTTACTCGAAAAAAATGCTGCAGGAATAATGCAATATTACAACCTGATCTGTTCATAAATAGGAAGAAAAATGAGTTGGAAGCTAAAGGTCGAGGGGGCGTCAGAACCAATTAAGCATATCCTACTCGCTGATAAATGAAACAAAGACAAAATAGATTATAAAGAGTTACGGAAAGCTCAGTTTTGACTACAACCCACCACACCTGTACATTATCCAATATGCATCTTCACTACTCCTCATACATCTTTCCTACACTTTCAACTTGCTTCAGTTATATCTTGGCTGAGTAGTGATGATGTGACACTGACGATCATCATCACATCAAGTAAATATTTCCTGTAAATAATGCCCTTGCCCTTAATGACACTGGTGAACGTGGATTTCCGTGGGTAGAAAGAGATCAGAGTGTTTTATAATGGATTAACAATGCATATATAAAGTTAGGCAGAAAGTGATGGGCTGTTGTACTGCGAGACAACAGACGATGTAGGACAGAAAGGTAGAATAATGGTGGTGTGTGAAGGCGTTAGTGTGCAAGAGGGCAGACAAGTCCCTAACCCTGGATAACGTAAGGGCATCAGAATATTGTTGAGGTGGTGTTACTTCAATTGGACTCCTCACTGAAACTGTATTGGTCTGATTCTTCACTTTCTTCACTCTGGTATTCCTCACTCTCGTCCGATTCTTCACTCTGGTCATATTCCTCACTCTGGGCGAGTTTGTCATTCTGGTAACCAGTAGGGTCATCATCAGTGTAGTTTTTTCCGAGTGCAATCTGGATGACAATTTCCTGAAGATTGTCTGAGTTTTTGTTGGTAGCATTTTTGCTAATTTGTGGCTTTTCCTGAACTGGTACGTGTGGTCGGAGGGGGTAGGTGACGGCAGCAGAGGTACCCATGAGAGGCATCTCAGTGACCCAAAGGTGACCCTGGTGGCAGGTGAGGACGGCCATGAGGCAGGTAATGGGGGTGGAGTTGGTGGCCAGCAGGACCTGAGCAGAGGTAGGAACCACTGTGCGATTGTCTGGGCCCTGAAGTACACCCTCCAACACCATGCCACGCAGGGAATACTTCACATGCATAGGCTGGTGTGGCTTGGATATGATCCGTAGATTCAGTGCTCCTCGCTCCCCAATCCAGGTTCCATTGAGGGGACAGAATGGGGGTGAAGGGCATGGCATTGGGGATGATGTAGTCTGGGGCTGGGATCCAAAGGGCCACGCAGCCTTAGAGAATCCTGTGAACACAAACGCAACCAGCAAAAGGTAACGAACCATTGTTGGTGACATAATTCAAATATTTTTTTTCCGTTTGAAAAAAACTGTTGAGCTGATTTTTTTTATTATTCTGACACGGAAACCCACAAAGATATGTGCTACAAAAGGAGATGAGATTTGAGAGGTCATGGTTCAGTAAGGAAAGAGATTACTATTTTTTAATGAAACACCGACATAAGTCTGCTTAATGTATTGAACGTTTTGCCTCCCAGCTTGTTCATAGTACAAGTACAGATAGATAGATGTATTCTGATGTCATGAGATAGATAGATTGATGTCATGAGATAGATAGATAGATGTATTCTGATGTCATGAGATAGATAGATAGACGTATTCTGATGTCATGAGATAGATAGATAGATGTATTCTGATGTCATGAGATAGATAGATAGATGTATTCTGATGTCATGAGATAGATGTATTCTGATGGTCATGAGATAAAGAATCATTACACAGAAAACCAAAGTTGGTGTGTGTGTCATGATCGAAACCAGCCGATCGAACCCTACGCTGACTTTGGAAGATGCAATGGATGGTGAAGCGTTATATGTTAAGCCAATCTCACGCCAGGATGTGTGAAGAGGAAAAGGTTACCATGATGTTTAGTATAGTGAAGATGTGGGAGGAGGAAAGTAGTGAAGATGTGTGAAAGTAGTGAAGATGTGGGAAGAGGAAAAGGTTACCATGAAAGGTTACCATGTTGTTTAGTATAGTGAAGATGTGTGATGTTAGTAATTATTTGAGTAATTGTAATAGTGAGGAATGGTTGACTTTGATAGGAAAATTCTCTCTCTCTCTCTCTCTCTCTCTCTCTCTCTCTCTCACTCTCTCCACTGCAGCATCATTTATCCTGGTAGACTTTACTTCCAATTTTCCCTTGCTTACCAAGTTCGAGGTCTCATTAACCCCTGGAGGCTGGAGGCTGGAGGTGGGTGGATGGGATAGAGAGGCAATCCGGCCTGGGCATAAAATCGGATACCGTTGGATTTCGAGGTCGCCCGGCTTCAAATCAGACCGAATTAGGGTCCCCCACGCCGTTGCAATCTGACCAACTCCGAGCGGGACCTACTGCAATCAATCAGTCCTCTTGCCAGACCGATTAGATCAAAGCCGTAACAAGCAACAAGCAACAACAACAACAACAACAACAAAGCGTCTCTCCTGTGATGGGTACATACATAGACCGACTGTGGTGGGATCCCTTATTGGTCATGATGGTAATAAGTTGTTGTTGTTGTGTTGTTATAAGTAGCCATGCAGGTATAAGTTGTTGTTGTTGTTCTGTTGTTATAAGTGTTGGGTTGTTCTGTTGTTATAAGTAGCCATGCAGGTATAAGTTGTTGTTGTTCTGTTGTTATAAGATGCCATGCAGATATAAGTTGGGTTGTTCTGTTGTTATAGGTGTTGGGTTGTTCTGTTGTTATAAGTAGCAAGGGTCAGTTAGTATAAGTAGTCTAAGGGAGTCAGTATATTATAAGTAGACATGCAGGTTAGGTTAGGTTAGGTTAGGTTAAGTGTTCAGATGTTATAAGTAGCATGGTAGTTGAGATCTTAAGGGGGTAATTCACTTTTGTTACATTATAGTGCCTTGAATCCTCCAAAGTATGCCAGGAAACAGAACCAGAAGAGCAAAAGTAATGGTATCTTCTGTTGCTTGGAATAGTTTGGAGGATTCAGTTGCTCCAGATTTACCAACACAAAATTATCCTCCTTAAGTGAGTCGGTTCAGTGGTTATAAATAGCCTGCTGCATGGGTGTTTATGAAGGCTATGAGGTCAGTTGTTATCTCCCTGTGTAGGAGGTATTCCCTGGAGATATAAATAGTGAGTGAGATTGGAATAAGGTGAATATAAGTGAGAGATAATGAGTAAAAACGGAAAAGGAGGAGTAAGTGATACGTTAGGAAAATAATACACAGTGATGATGATGGATTGATATTAGGTGTCGCAACAGCTAGGTCATATGGCGCCCGAGGAATAAGGTGATTGAGAGGTGGGACAGTAAGCACAAAAGGTGACAGATGAAAATAAGAAGGACAGTTGGAAAAGTGAAAAAGAAAGAAAGAAGTGAGCTAATACACAGTGAAAGAGAATGAATGGATAAAAGTGGAAGAGAATGAGAGTGGAGGAGGGAAGGGGAGGGGAGAGAGAGAGAGAGAGAGAGAGAGAGAGGCGAAGGGAGCCGTGCACACAAACAAACTACCAGGTCACAACACACACAAACAAGTGTGGGAAACAAACAGAACTAACAAGTGTAGGCCGGTGTGTGTGTTTGTGTGTGTGTGTGAGAGAGAGAGAGAGAGAGAGAGAGAGAGAGAGAGAGAGAGAGAGAGAGAGAGAGAGAGAGAGAGAGAGAGTGAGAGAGAGAGAGAGAGAGAGAGAGAGATTAAACGTATGAAGAGGGAATATAAATAATGAACTTCTAAGTGATTAAGGGAACCAATATTGAGGAGGATGCTGTTCTACCATTTTTTTTTTTTTTTTCAGATGTCTTCAGAAGTGATGTAGAAGTGGAATGAGAGGAGCGAAAGGAGAAGAGGAGACTAAAGGGAGAGGAGGGAAGGAGAGATGAGGGGAGTGAAGGAGAGAAGGAAGAGAGAGGAGGGAGGGAGGGAGAGATGAAAGGAGTGAAGGGAGAGAAGGAAGAGAGAGAGAGATGAAAGGTGTGAACGGAAAGAAGGCAGGGAGATGAGAAGAGTGAAGAAAGAGGATGGAGGGAGGAAGAGATGAGAAGAGTGAAGAAAGAGGAGAGAGGGAGGGAGAGATGAAGGGAGTAAAGGAAGAGGAGGAAGAGAGAGATGGATGAGAGGAGGGAGAGAGATGAAAGGAGTGAAGGGAAAGGAGGGAGGGAGAGATGGGCCACCAGGTGATACTAGACGAAGGAAGTAAAGGCAGAGGTGTTGAGAGGGGAAGTGGCTGAGAAGAATAAAAGTTGTTTTATATCGAGGAGTAGGTGAGTAGAGGAAGAGGAGGAGAAGGATGAGGTGGAGGTGGAGAATGGGTGGAGGAGGAGGAGAAGGAAGATGAGGTGGAGGTGGAGAATGGGTGTAGGAGGAGGACGAGGAGGAGGTGGAGAATGGGTGGAGGAGGAGGACGAGGAGGAGGTGGAGAATAGGTGGAGGAGGAGGACGAGGAGGAGAAGGATGAAGTGGAGGTGGAGAATGGGTGGAGGAGAAGGAGGAGGAGAAGGATGAGGTGGAGGTGGAGAATGGGTGGAGGAAGAGGAAGTGGAAGGAAGAGAACGAGAAGGAGGAGGTGCAGGAGGAGGAGGAGAAGAAGAAGGATGAGGAGGTGGAGGAGGGTGCCTGAGGAGGAGGAGGAGAAGAAGAAGGATGAGGAGGTGGAGGAGGATGCAGGAGGAGGAGGAGGAGAAGAAGAAGAAGGATGAGGAGGTGCAGGAGGGTGCCTTAGGAGGAGGAGAGAAAAAGGATGAGGAGGTGGAGGAGGATGCAGGAGGAGGAGGAGGAGAATAAAGATGAAGAGGATGTGTGAAGGAAACTAAGGGTAGATAAGGGCAGTACATCGACTCAATAATATTATAATCAGGATAGGAAAATACTGTATATATTAATGGTTCCTGCCTGTGCTACTTATTTTTCTCTCGGAATAGCCAACTTCTTGAATAATTACATATTATGCCAAAAACTTCTTCACTTCAAAACTTTAATTAGTCTCTGGAGAATCACAAAATATTTTCCCCATGAACACTCTCCTGAAGAAAGATACAGTTTATGTTTTGTAACCAATTGAAACATACAAAAAGGGACTCGTTTCATATTTGTAATCAGCTTGGAGTTACTTGTCTTCAAAATACTTATAAGCTGTAGTGTTGCAGTATTTTAAATGATTGAAAAAGGGGATGAAGAAAA
>JAWQEG010009350.1:0-2500 GCA_033782935.1 Petrolisthes cinctipes
GTGTTTTCTGCATAACTGAACCTTCATTCAACAAATATTAGAACCATTATTATTATTTTTTTTTTTTTTTTTTTTTTTTTTTTTTTTTTTTTTTTTTTTTTATTCACACTCCTGCTGCTTTTAGTATTAAGGGGGAAGTACAGTGTTGGTAAATCTGGAGCAACTGAATCCTCCAAACTATTCCAAGCAACAACAGAACACCATTATTTTTGCTCTTCTGGTCCTGTTGTTTCCTGGCATACTTTGGAGGAATCAAGGCACTCCAATGTAACAAAAGTATACTCTCCCCTTAAGAACCCTGTGTGATCTTGTGTGAAAAAAGGAGGCTTCTGGTTCCTCCTGTCCATGCCACGAAACATGTTAATTCCATATAGGTGTGTGTGTGTGTGTGTGTGTGTGTGTGTGTGTGTGAGAGAGAGAGAGAGAGAGAGAGAGAGTGTGTGTGTGTGTGTGTGTGTGTGTGTGTGTGTGTGTGTGTGTGTGTGTGTGTGTGTATGTATGTATGTATGTATGTATGTGAGAGAGAGAGAGAGAGAGAGAGAGAGAGAGAGAGAGAGAGAGAGAGAGAGAGAGAGAGTGTGTGTGTGTGTGTGTGTGTGTGTGTGTGTGTGTGTTTCGTGGCAATAATTGAAGGACTCACTAACTTCCAATTTTCTGACTACATCACACACAGGGTCCCTTAAGGTGAGCTTCTTTTGTTGGTGAATTTTGAAGGCTATTGATTCCTCCTAAGTATGCCAGAAAACAGACGCCTTCAATGGTACTAATAGGAGATCTGTGTGTTTCGTGGCACGGTATGGAGGAACCACACACCTCAAGGGGAAATAATTCACTTTTGTTACATTGGAGTGCCTTGATTCCTCCAAAGTATGCCAGGAAATAGGACCAGATGAACAAAAATAATAATAATAATAACAATAATAATAATAATAATAAAAACAATAATAATAATAATAATACTGCCAGGAAACAGGACCAGAAGAGCAAATATAATAATAATAATAATAATAATAATAATAATATAAATAATAATAATAATAATAATAATAATAATAATAATAATATAAATAATAATAATAATAATAATAATAATAATAATAATAATATAAATAATAATAATAATAATAATAATAATAATAATAATAATAATGCCAGGAAACAGGACCAGATGAAGAAAAATAATGGTATCCTGTTGTTGCCTGGAATAGTTTGGAGGATTCAGTTGCTCCAGATTTACCACCCAAAACAATGTGCTATATACATCCTTAATAATATATACGAGGTGTTGGAGAGAGAGAGGGAAGGAAGGAGGGAGAGAAGGAAGAAGGGAGGGAAAGAGGGAAGGAGGGAGGGAAAGAGGGAAGGAGAGAGGGAAGGAGGGAGGGAAGGAGAGGGAAGGAGAGAGGGAAGGAGAAAGGGAGGGAGGGAGGGAGGGAAGGAGGGAGAGAGGGAATCAGAGGGAGGGAGGGAAGGAGAGAGGGAAGGAGAAAGGGAATCAGAGGGAGGAAGACAGGGAAGGAGGGAGGGAAGGAGAGAGGGAAGGAGGGAGGGCAGGAGGGAGAGAGAGAGTGAAGGCAATACAGTGTTCACGCTGAATAACAAACACACACACACCCACCCACCCAGCCACCCAAATGACCTGAGCTACAGTACAGGTGAATTGAAATTAACTCGAAACACAACAAGATGATTTCAGCAGATATTTATTTAAACACTTGAAAAATTATCATGTATTCTTATTTTATGATAGTGTTGTTTTTTTCATGTATTTTTTTATGATAGTTTTTGGTCTTTATTTGAGTGAGAAGTTATGCATTTAACTCTTTATTTCATGTATTTTTTTATGATAGTTTTGGTCTTTATTTAAGTGCATGAGAAGTTATGCATTTAACTCTTTATTTCATGTATTTTTTTATGATAGTTTTGGTCTTTATTTGAGTGAGAAGTTATTCATTATTAATTTTGCTTTCGTGTACTCTTATTATTATTATTATTATTATTATTATTATTATTATTATTGTTGTTTTGTTTTTTAGATGAATGACAAGATATTAATTAATTCATTTATTTATTTATTTATTTATTTGTATTGTATTGTATTTGTGTAATCTTAAGACAGTTTTACTCTTTGTTAAGTGAGAAGATATTTATTTATTTAACACGAGTCAATTCCTATATTATTCTCTCTTCCACTATCCCACCTTTCCTTTTCATTTTTTTCCTTCATCCATCTCAGAATATCTCACCTTTCCTTTTCATTTTTTCCCTTCATGCTTGCTGCCTCTCCCTCTCAGAATATCCCACCTTTCCTTTTCATTTTTTCCTTCATGCTTGCTGCCTCTCCCTCTCAGAATATCCCACCTTTCCTTTTCATTTTTTCCCTTCATGCTTGCTGCCTCTCCCTCTCAGATTATCCGTGGTTGGTTTCCAAGAGTGTGTCATTATGTGATTGTCGTTCAGTCTCAACTTCAGCAAAATGTACACTCGCAATCCAAAATAT
>JAWQEG010009350.1:5000-7500 GCA_033782935.1 Petrolisthes cinctipes
GAACTATTGTCCTCTCATTTCTAAGCAATTCAATTACCTGAAACGTATAAAAGACTGTTATTATACCCTTGAAACAACCCAGTAATTTGGTGCTTGATATGTATTGCGACAGTGGCAGTACCTCACGTTCCCAAGGCATGATTACAGATCCACAGTCACTGAGGTGTATTAAGTTATAGAGGTCTGGGTAATGTATTTATGTATGTAGGTATGGTGTTAGGCTCCTACGGTTGGTTGGTTGGTTGGTGACACACACACACACACACACACACACACACACACACACATATTTATGCAAGTGATTGTTGAAACGGACACATACACACACATTTATACAAGTGAACGTTAACACACACACACACACACACACACATTTACACAAGTGAACGTTGACACACACACACACACACACACACACACACACACACACACACACACACACGTATATATATAACCATGAAATAGGAGAAGCAGGTATTAGGAGGAAGGACAATAATTACCTGTCTTGCTAGAGGTAATGTACGAGTCTTCTAGTCACTGAGAGAGACAACACAGTACAACACACAACAGAACATAACCAAGGGTACTACTGGCCACAAGATTTCGTACACACGCTTGTTGTTTACGAAGTCTTACAACAACATAATATAGAAAATGTAAGACTACGTAGCTGCAATTCGTACACACGCTTGTTGTTTACGAAGGCTTACAACAACTTATAGAAAATGTAAGACTACGTAACTGCAATTTGTACACACGCTGTTGTTTACGAAGGCTTACAACAACAACATATAGAAAATGAAAGACTACGTAACTGCA
The DNA here is from genome assembly GCA_033782935.1 of Petrolisthes cinctipes. Lineage (NCBI taxonomy): Eukaryota > Metazoa > Arthropoda > Malacostraca > Decapoda > Porcellanidae > Petrolisthes > Petrolisthes cinctipes. The sequence continues at coordinate 5,820 of JAWQEG010009350.1, forward strand.
ATTCATACACACGCTTGTTGTTTACGAAGGCTTACAACAATATATAGATAATGTAAGACTACGTAACTGCAATTTGTACACACGCTGTTGTTTACGAAGGCTTACAACAACAACATATAGAAAATGTAAGACTATGTAACTGCAATTCGTACACATGCTTGTTGTTTACGAAGTCTTACAACAACATAATATAGAAAATGTAAGACTACGTAACTGCAATACAATATTACAATTAGGTTTGATGTTTTGCAATAACCGAGTCATTTGGTAGACCATTCATTCGTTGCAGTACTTCCAGAATAATGACCTCGCTTTCCATAATTATAGCCTGTGTAAGAATTCATGTGGCCAACTGTACAATGCTCAGTATGTCTTAGAGGAAACACAACACACACACTGACTCACTCACTACACGTTAATAGTCCTGTGTGTCAGTATAGCCCTCAAGGAAGGACCCTGTGATCGTGTATGAAAATTGAAGGGTTCTGATTCCTCCTGACTATGCCACGAAACAAACAAGCTCCTTCCATATACTGTGTGTGTGTGTGTGTGTGTGTTTCGTGGCAATATTTGAAGGACTCATTTAACAAGCTCCTTCCATATACTGTAGGTGTGTGTGTGTGTGTGTGTGTGTTTCGTGGCAATATTTGAAGGACTCATTTATCTCTAATCTTCTGACTACATCACACACACTGTCCCTTAAGGTGGAAGTACAGTGTTGGTAAATCTGGAGCAACCGATTCCTCCAACAAACTATTCCAAGCAACAGAACACCATTATTTTTGTTCATTTGGTGCTGTTGTTTCCTGGCATACTTTGGAGGAATCAAGGCACTCCAATGTAACAAAAGTGAATTATTACCCCCTTTACGAAGACTATCTTGGTGGTAAATTGGAAGGCTACTGATTCCTCCTAACTATGCCTAAGGACAGACACCCTCAATGGTACAGTCGGCAGCATATATTCGCGTCCATCTCATGAGTTAAATATGACCTAATATGACCTAAATATGAGCTAATATGACCAGATAGATACATTCTGACCCAGTTTCTATTCTAACAACATGTGTAATTTAGCACATGAAAAGTATATATTATGTCATCTCTGCATTTAAACAGTGTTACAACATTACAATAGCTCATACATACGTAGGTGGAAATGAAGCGAACTTATGCTGCCGACTGTACTAAAAGGGGACCTGTTTCGTGGCATATTTTGGAGGTACCAGAGAGAACCAAAAAAGACCTTCCAATAATTCACACAACAAGAGATGATATAGAAAGTGATCATCCCTCGTGTTAATTAAGGGGGTGAGGAAGTAGGGGGACAGGCTTGGGGGGGGACTGGGGGGATGCGGGAATAGGGGACAGGCTTGGGGGGGACTGGGGGGGTGCGGAAATAGAGGGACAGACTGGGGGGGGGGGGATGCGGGAATAGGGGGACTGGGGGGGGGATGCGGGAATAGGGGGACAGGCTTGGGGGGGACTGGGGGGGGGGTGCGGGAATAGGGGGACAGGCTTAGGGTGGGTAGAAAGCCTGTCCTCTATTCCTATACACCCCCCTAACCCCTCCCCCAAGCCTGCCCCCCTACTCCCGCACCCCCCAAACCCCCCCCCCCCACCCCTCAATCCTGTCCCCCTATTCTCGCACCCCCTTAATTCGTCCATGTTCAACACTATAA
>JAWQEG010009351.1:7500-15000 GCA_033782935.1 Petrolisthes cinctipes
AGTGTGTTCTATAAGGGAGAAAACTGTAGCAAATTATCCCTCCAAAATACTGCCACGAAACACACACACACACATACACACGCAATTTTTTACACACACACAATTTTTCACCCATAAGTATAACATTGGATAGATTGGAGTAACTTGATTCCTCCAAAGTATGGTGTTCTGTTGCTTGGAATAGTTTGGAGGAATCATTTGCTCCAGATTCGTCAATACCTCGTTAGAAAAAAAAAAAATCCTCGTTGCATAATAATAATAATAATAATAATAAATATTTCATACTATTTAATAATTCGCACAGCCTAATTAATTTTAATAATTCGAAATATTGAATACAATAATAATAATAATAATAATGATAGTAATAATAATAATAATTATAGTAATAATAATAATAATAATAATAACGATAGTAATAATAATAATAATCATGATAGTAATAATAATAATGATAATAATATTAATGATAATAATAATAATGATAATAATATTGATAATAATAATAGCATTATATACATATATTTATTTAGTGAATAATTATGTATAGCACCAATGAATAAAATGTATGTATGTATGTATGTATGTGTATATATATCTATCTATGTATGTATATGTATGTATGTATGTATGTGTATATATATCTATCTATGTATGTATCTCTATCTATCTATGTATGTATGTATGTATCTATGTATGTGTATGTATGTATCTATCTATGTATGTATGTATGTACAGTCGGCCACAGAAATAAGAATAGGAACAAGGAGAAATAGGAAGAATAAGAGAATAAATAATAATAATAATAATCAAACACTTTGCGACTAATTTAATCTCTAAAAATAATCTTCAATTATTTAACATTCAATACATTTGTTTCATATTATTAGGACCGTGTGAGAGAGAGAGAGAGAGAGAGAGAGAGAGAGAGAGAGAGAGAGAGAGAGAGAGAGAGAGAGTGTGTGTGTGTGTGTGTGTGTGTGTGTGGTCAGAAAATTGGAGGTAAATGAGCACTTCAAATATTTGCCACGAAACACAAACTCTCTCTCTCTCTCTCACACACACAGACTCAGTAGACACTCTCTGTCTCTCTCTCTCTCTCACACACAGACTCATAGTACTGTACATACTCTCTCTTTCTTTCTCTCTCACACACACACCTATATGGAAGGAGTTTGTGTGTTTCGTGGCATGGTCAGGAGGAATACATCAGAAGCCTCCAATTCTCGTACACGATCACGTTAAACATAAATAAATATTATGGAATGTAGGAGAGAGAACACACACACACACACACACACGTGGTTGCCAGTTAGGTGGGTTGTCATTGGAAGGTGTGTGTGTGTGTGTGTGTAGTTCTGGAAATGACTGTGTGTGTGTGTGTGTATTTAATGTGTGTGTGTGTGTGTGTAGCTCCTTCCATATAGGTGTGTGTGTGTGTGTGCGTGTTTGGAGGCTTCTGATTCCTCCTGACTATGCCAGGAAACAAACAAGCTCCTTCCATATAGGTGTGTGTGTGTGTGTGTGTGTTTCGTGGCAATATTTGAAGGACTCATTTACCTCCATATTTTCTGACTACATCACACACACACACACACACACACACATTGCATTTTTTTAATAATAATAATAATAATAATATTTCTTTATAAATCATTACCACACTTTCACTTTGCATCTTCTTTTGACAACGTAATAATAATAATAATAATAATAATAATAATAATAACAATAATAATAATAATAATAATAATAATAACAATAATAATAATAATAATGTTTCTTTAGCTTCCTCTTTAAATCATTAGGACACTTTTCACTTTCCTTTTCATCACTTTTTTAATAATAATAATAATAATGTTTTGTAGCACTAACATAGATGAGTTCTGTGTGTGTGTGTGTGTAGAAGGAGAGAGGAGAAGGAAAGTAGGAGAGAAGAAGAGTAGGAGGAGGAGGAGGAGAGAAGGAGAGAGAGAGGGGAAAAGTAGGAAGAAGAGAGAGGATTGCATAGGGAGGGAGAAAGAGAAGGAAGAGTAAGAGTAGGAAGAGGAGGGAAGAGTAGGAGTAAGAGGTAAGAGTCATACAAGACTTGGGGTGGGTAGAAAGCCTGTCCCCCTACTCCTGCACCCCCCTAACACCCCCAAGCCTGTCACCTACTCCCGTACTCCCCTAAACCCCCCCAAGCCTCCCCCCTACTCTCGCACCCCCCTAAACCCCCGCAAGCCTGTCCCCTACTCCCGCAACCCCCCCCAAGCCTGTCCCCCTATTTCCGCACCCCCCTAAACGCCCCCTATTCCCGCACCCCCTTAAGTAGTAGTTACTCTGCCCCTACGTCACAATAGAGTAACATTACTACTGAAGGAGTCCGTGGAACTTAGAGGGGCGTGTCTCTCCTGAGGGCGGGGTGTAGGAGGTAACGACCCTGAGCTGTGAGATGACCCTACAGACCCTAACGACCCTATGGGGGAGGTCACATGAATTAACGAAGGTGTAGCTGAAGAAGTCGCAGCAGCAGAAACAGAAGGAGTCGCTGTAGGAGCACTTCGGGTTGAAATAGACCTCGTTATAGAAAGACACGTTGACTCTCTGACGACGCCCTTCATCCACACGTGCTGAAGGATCTGTTCCAGTGAAGGGCGGCCCTCTGGTGAAGCCCTAAGACATAATCGTATCAAGCCCTTACACTCGTCAGACACGGGTATCCTGCCGAAGTGTAACCTGCCCGACACTATCTGGTCCCCGTACTCAAAGGGAATGTCACCGAACACCAAGTCGTACAGGAGTATTCCCAAAGACCATACGGTAGCAGGCACACCTTGGTATTGATTGTGTTGTATCCATTCTGGTGGAGAATACACCTTGGTACCTGTATGCAAGACAAAACATACACAAAATACATAAATAGATAGATAAATAAAGGAATGAGAGTGTAATTGTAGATGTGTGTGTGTGTGTGTGTGTTGTATCTATTCTGGTGGGAATACACTTTGGTACCTGTATGGAAGAAGAAACATACACAAAATACATAAATACATGAATGAATGAAAGTGTACTATATAAATAAATAAATGAATTAATGTATTCTAGATGTGTGTGTAGGTGTGTTAGTTATACTTCAATTATACAGGAAGGTAAAGCTTTAGAATGAGAGAAAGAGAGAGAGGGAAAGAAAGAGAGTGTGTGTGTGTGTGAGAGAGAGAGTGTATATATGTATGGATGTGAAAGAGAGTGTATGTATGTGTGTGAGAGAGTGTGTGTATGTGTGTGAGAGAGACAGAGTGTATATGCATGTGTGTGTGAGAGTGTATGTATGTGTGTGTGAAAGAGAGACAGAGTGTATATGTGTGAGAGAGTGTATGTATGTGTGTGTGAGAGAGAGACAGAGTGTATATGTGTGTGTGTGTGAAAGAGAGTGTATGTATGTGTGTGAGAGACAGAGTGTATATGTGTGTGTGTGAGACAGAAAATATAATGTATATATGTGTGTGAGAAAGACAGACAGTATGTGAGAAAGAAATAAACAGACACTCACTCACACATTAACTCACCTTCAAAATCCGTATAAATTTTATCTCTCACGAAGAATGCCCCCGAACCAAAGTCGATCAATTTCAATACGGGCTTCCCATGTTTGTCGTTCGTTACTAAGAGATTTTCGTCTTTAATGTCCCTGTGTATAACGCCTGCTTGGTGACACGCTTGTACCATCGTCACAACCTGTAACAAATGGGATAATAACACCAATTGGGGAGTTAGTTATTAATTGTGGAGATTAATAAAAAAGTTAGGTTTGGTTAGGAGGTGAAAATATTATTGCGTTTTGACAGACATACAGACTCTCTCTCTCTCTCTCTCATACACACATAGATACATACTCCCCCCCCCTCTCTCTCACAAACACACACACACACAGATACATACTCCCCCCCCCTCTCTCACTGTCTCTCTCTCTCTCTCTCTCTCTCTCTCTCTCAAACATACACACACACACTCACCCTCTATCTCTCTCTCTCGACACACATACGCATAGATACATACTCCCCCCCCCATCTCTGTCTCTCTCTCTCTCTCAAACATACACACACAAACACACACTCCCTCTCTCTCTCTCTCTCTCCACACACATACGCTACTAAGCATAAAATTACACACACACACACTCCCCCCTCTCTCTCTCTCACACACACACACACTCCCTCTATCTCTCTCACACAAACATACACACTCTCTCTCCACACACATCCTCTAGTAAACCTTAAAATTACACACACACACACTCTCTCTCTCTCTCTTTCTCACACAAACATACACACTCTCTCTCCACACACATCCTCTAGTAAACCTTAAAATTACACACACTCTCACACACACACACACTCTCTCTCTCTCTCACCTGCAACATAAGATATCTGGCCTCTTCTTCAGACAGGGGACCATTCTCTGTAACATAGTCGTATAGATCTTTACACGGGTGAGGTCGTTCTAAGATGAGGAGGTAGGAGTCATCTCGTTCCACCCAGTCCAGTAGTCTTATCACCTGGGGCACGTGGGCTACTCGTAGTAATAGGGCTACCTCCATAGGCACTCGTTCACCGTTTACCTAAGACGAGCAGCAGAAGGCACCGAAGAAGGAGGAAGGGGAAAAAATATTGTGGTTAGATTATTTTTGTTGTTATTATTATTGTTATTTTTTGTGTTTTTGAGAGAGAGAGAGAGAGAGAGAGAGAGAGAGAGAGAGTGTGTGTGTGTGTGTGTGTGTGAGAGAGAGAGAGAAAGAGAGGACGCTACCAAGGTCAGTCACCCCTGCGTCTCTCCCTCCTCCTCCTCCTCCCTCTCTCTCTCTCTCTCTCTCTCTCTCTCTCTCTCTCTCTCTCTCATGTTTATCATTGATGTAAAGATTAATATATATATATGTTATCTGAATGGAATACAAATAGGAAGGTGTGTTAGGTCATTCACACTCTCTCTCTCTCACACACACACACACACACGCACGCACACTATCTCCCTCTCTCTCTTTCTTTTTCTCTTTCTCACACACACACACACTATCTCTCTCTCTCTCACACACACACACTCTATCTCATCTATTTATCTATCTATCTCACTCATCTCCCCTTATTCTCTCTCTCTCCCTCTCATCTATCTATTTATCTCCTCTCTCACACACACAGAAGGAAGGAAGGACCACAAATATAAAAATAATAATGTAACTGTGTTCCCTCCCCCCCCCACACCAATACTCTTCCGGCTCTCTCTCTCTCTCTCTCTCCACACAAACACCAAAACAGAATCCAGTAATACACACACACACACACACACACACAAACAACAAAACAGAATCCAGAAATAGCGCACACACACACACAAAGTCATTTCCAGAACTATACACACACACACACACACACATTCATTTCCAGAACTACACACACACACACACACACACACATTCATTTCCAGAACTACACACACACAGCATCATACGTTTGGCAGTGTGAAACAAACGAGACTGCCTTGAGAGAGAGTATGTCGAGGCCAGACACACACACACACACACACGAGGTTGCCAGCTAGGCGTGTTGTCATGGGAAGGTGTGTGTGTGTGTGTGTGTAAGTAATATAATGTGAATATGTGTGTGTGTAGAGAGAGATTAAAAGGGTTTTTATATTTATCTCTCTTTTTCTTATATATATATCTCTCTCCTCTCTCACACACACACACACACACACAATACTCTCTCACACACATACACACACAATACTCTCTCTCTCTCTCCCCCCCTCACACACACAATACTCTCTCTCTCTCTCTCACACACACACACAATACTCTCTCTCTCTCTCTCACACACACACAATACTCTCTCTCTTTCACACACACAAACACAATAACATACTCACCACACTCCAAGCTGGCACTCTGTCCCTTGCAATGACTTTAATGGCTACTGGCACTCCATCCTTCATCCGAGTGCCAGAGTAGACAGTGCCAAAACCTCCCTTTCCAAGCACCTTCGAGACGGACTTCCCCCCCTTCTTTCCTCCGTCCTCCGTCCTCTTGTCAATGAGGTAGAGGCGTTCGTTGTTGTGATGTGGACACGTGAGTAGATGACCCCCTAAAAGTCCCACTGGTTGACCCCCTAAAAGTCCCACTGGATGTCCCCCTAAAAGGCCCTCTGAGTAACCCTTTCCTCCGACCTCCGTCCTCTTGTCAATGTGGTAGAGGCGTTCTGTGTCGTGTCTGGGGTACACTAGATGATGGCCCCCCCCTGTATAACCCCCAACCCCAACCCCACCCCCAACAACCCCCCCGCCCACACTACCGTCAATTCGGTAGAGGCGTTCTGTGTCGCGTTTGGGGTATAGTAAATGATCCCCCCCTGAAAAACCCCCAACTCCACTCCCCCCACCCCCACCACCAGGACCACACCCCCTCCCCCCAGACCCAGCACACACACACAACCCCCCACGCCCCCCCCTACCCCCTCCAACGATAATATTTTTCGAGGTGATATTGTTCATTGCTAGACAGAGTTGATGGTTTTGATTGTTATTGTTGTTGTTAGGCCTTGTTGTTGTTGTGGGGACGGCATGTTGTTGTTGTTGTTGTTGTTCACCACCAACTGGAAAATAAACAAACATGAACATTAGATATTTATTAGTATTATTTTGGTTTTGGTTTTCACACGAGTATAATTATGATATAAATAAAAGAGTATATATATATTGAATTATTATCTTAGAGAGAGAGAGAGAGAGAGAATGTGTTTGTGTGGAGAGAGTGTGAGTGTTTGTGTGGAGAGTGAGTGTATGTGTTTGTTTGTGTGTGTGTGTAGAGAGAGGGAGTGTGTGTGTGTATGTATGGAGAGAGAGAGAGAGTGTGGGTGTGAATGTGTTGAGTGAGAGAGTGTGTGTGTTTGTGTAGGGAGTGAGAGACAGAGTGTGTGTGTGTGTGTGTGTGTATGTAGAGAGAGAGAGAGCCGACGACAGAGGTAGAGGGGCGGAAGAGGAAAAGAGGTAAGGAGGCCGTTTGAGAGAGAGAGAGAGGAGTTGGTTGATCAATACTTGGTGACTGTGTGTGTGTGTGTGTGTGTTTGGAAAGAGGACAAGACATACACACACACTCAACCACTACTACTACTACGCCTACTACTATTATTACTACTACCACCACTACTACTATTACTACTACTATTACTACTACTACTACTACACACCCCCCCCACACACACACGACAAACACACACAACACATACACACACACACAAGCAAGGCCATTGATCAGCTGATTGGGAGAGCTGCCCTACTTTCCTTACTCTCACTCACTCTCTCAACCTCTCACATTGCCTCTCTCACTCTCCCAACCTCTTACATTGCCTCTTTCTCTCTCTCTCTCGTTCTTTCACACACACACACACACACACACTCTATATCGTTCTTACACACACACACCTGTCATCATCCCCCTCCCACCGCACCCCCCTAAAACACATCCCCCTA
>JAWQEG010009351.1:20000-22555 GCA_033782935.1 Petrolisthes cinctipes
GACGACACACACACATACATACACATACATACATACATACATACATACATACACACACACACACACACTCCAAATATATATATACACACACACCCTGACACACACACATTCTGACACACACATACACTCCTCCAAAATAACACACACACACACAAATTGAAGAGAAAGAGAAGAGGAAGGGAAGGGTTAGGAAAGCTGTGCGTGTGTGTGTGTTTAAAATGGCAACCATATGACTGTGTGTGTGTGTGCGCCGTTCCACTGGTATGTCCCAACCTTGGCACAGAAGCGGGGACACACACACACACACACACACACACACACACACACACACACACACACACACACACTTTCGTCATATAATGTAACTCCTATATACCTCTCATCTACCTTACATACTACTACTATTACTACTACTACTACTACTACATTTAATAATAATAATAATAATAATAATAATAAAAATAACAACTTATAATTTCTAACGTGTTGTAATCGACCATAACAACATTCTCGGTTGTGTGTGTGTTGTCATGTTGTTGTTGTTATTATTGTTGTTGTTATTTGAGCTTAACCTAACCTAACCCGATCTGACCTGTCCTATCCTAATCTAACGTAACTGAACCTGACCTGACATGACCTGACCTGACCTAACCCAACCTAGCCTAAGCTCATATAACCTAACCAAATATAACCTAACAATAACCTAACTTAATCTAATCTAACCTAACCTAACCTCACATAACCAACCTAACCTAACCTAACCTAACCTAACCTTACCTAACCTAACCTAACCTAACCTAACCTAAAGTAATTCCAACCCAACTTAACCTATCCTATCCTATCCTAACCTATCCCAACCCAAGAATGTGTGTGTGTGTGTGTGTGTGTGTGTGTGTGTGTGTGTGTGTGTGTGTTACATAAGAGAGAGGTTACTGGGTGTGAGTGTGGGTGTGTTACATAAAAGAGAGGTTAGTGTGTGTGTGTTTAGACTGGCACCAAATGACTGTGTGTGGGTGTGTGTTTAAAATGGCACCACATGACTGTGTGTGTGTGTGTGTGTGTGTGTGTGTGTGTGTTATAAATTAAGATGTTACTGTGTGTGTGTGTGTGTGTGTTTGTGTGTGGGTTATATAAATTAAGAGGTTACTGTGTGTGTATGTATTTGTGTAATTCAAAAGTTAGTTGGTGAATGTGTGTAAATTGTGTTAGCGTGATTTGTGTGTGTGTGTGTGTGTGCAATTTAAGAGTTAGTAGGTAGGATATGAGAGAGAGAGAGAGAGAGAGAGAGAGAGAGAGAGAGAGAGAGAGAGAGAGAGAGAGAGAGAGAGAGAGAGAGTGTGTCTTTGTGTGTGTGTGTGTACTTTTTAAGAGGTAGTAGGAAGGGATATGTGTGTGTGTGAGAGAGAGAGAGAGTCTGAGTCTGTGTATGTGTGAGAGAGAGAGAGAGAGAGTCTGAGTCTGTGTGTGTGTGCAATTTAAGAGTTAGTAGGTAGGATGTGTGTGTGTCTGAGAGTGAGTCTGTGTGTGTGAGAGAGAGAGAGAGAGAGAGTGTGTGTGTGTGTGTGTGTGTGTGTGTGTGTGTGTGTGTTGCATACCATTCTGCTTCCTGTGACGTTCGGTTCCAATATTAACCTCAACTCAACCCTCCCTCCCCCACCACCCCCACACACCCCCCCCAACCCACCACCCCCCATACACCCACACCCCCAAACACCCCTCTTTCCACACCCCTACAAAGCACCCCCTCCCCCACCACCCCAACACACCCACCACCAAACCCCCCCCCACCCCACCCACACACCCCCTACCCCAAACACCCCCTCACCCCACAAAACACCCCCTACCCCAAACTACTACTATAGAGAGAGAGAGAGAGAGTTTGTGTGTGTGTGTGTGTGAGAGAGAGAGAGAGAGAGAGAGAGAGAGAGAGAGAGAGAGAGAGAGAGAGAGAGAGAGAGAGTCTGTATGTCTGTATTGTGTGTGTGTGTGTGAGAGAGAGAGAGTCTGTATGTATGTATGTATGTATGTGTGAGAGAGAGTCTGTAAGCATGTATGTATGTATGTGTGTGTGAGAGAGAGAGTCTATGTATGTGTGAGAGAGAGACTCTGTATATGTATGTATGTGTGAGAGAGAGAGTCTATGTATGCATATGTGTGTGAGAGAGTGTATGTATATGTGTGTGTGTGAGAGAGAGTCTGTATGTATGTGTGTGTGTGTGAGAGAGAGTCTGTATATATGCATGTATGTATGTATGTATGTATATGTGTGTGAGAGAGAGTATGTGTGTGTATGTGTGAGAGAGAGTATGTATGTATGTGTGAGAGAGTCTGTATGTATGCATGTATGTATGTGTGAGAGAGTATGTATGTATGTATGTGTGAGAGAGAGAGTATGTATGAATGTGAGAGAGAGAGAGAGAGAGAGAGAGAGAGAGAGAGAGAGAGTATTAGGTGACTTAGACCAGAAAAGGAATGAGATATATGCAGTGACATCGTGGGGGGGTGGGGGGGGGGGAGTTAGGGGGTTTCGGGAGGAGTAGAGGGGGGGGGGTTTA
>JAWQEG010009352.1:0-19990 GCA_033782935.1 Petrolisthes cinctipes
CTATCTGGCAACCCCCCTCTCTCCCTGACTACCCCTCTGCTTGTCTGCCTCTCTGTCTACCTCTCTGCTTGTTTGCCTGCCTGCCTCCATCCTTCCCTCTCCTTCCACACTATACCACTACCCACACACCTGCCTACCTCCTTCCCTCTTCTTCCACACTCTATACCTACCCACACACCTGCATACACACAAACACATCTGTATACCTACCTGCCTTTCCAACCCCCCCCCCCCCTTCTACCTGCCCCCTGCTTCCACCTCCACCTGCATGGCTGAGTAATTAAGTCGAGTGCACCTGTTTCCTTGAGAGGTGAACACGACCAGGTAACACTCTCATTATCTTTCCCTCTCTCCCTCCCTCTTTTTCTACCTCCCTTTCCCCATTCCTTACCTTCCTCCCTTTCCTCTCTCTCTTTCTCTTCATTTCATATTATTTTCTCTTATACAATTTACTATATTATCTATAGTCCAATCTTGCTTCTTTATTTACAATTAACGTTTACTCTTACTACAACAACAACAACAACAACTCTTCTCGCTTTTTACTCTTACTTGCCCTTTATTTCTACTCGTTATCCACACTTCCATCTCCTTCCTTCCTTAGCCCTCCCTCTCAAAGGAAGTGCAACAGGTGTGTGTGTGTGTGTCAGAGAGAGAGAGAGAGAGAGAGAGAGAGAGAGAGAGAGAGAGAGAGAGAGAGAGAGAGAGAGAGAGAGAGAGAGAGAGAATTAACGTGCTAAAATATTCAGTATTGTGTAGCTTCTCACCGGGAGGCAATTTAAGTGGGAAGAAGTGTGGGGGTGTGAGGGGGACGGGGCCGGGTATGTGTGAGGGTGACGGGAGGTTAGTATTCCCACTCAGCCCCTTGCTCTATCTGCTATCTCTTCCCCTGGCTCACTACTACTGTACTGCTCTCTCTCTCTCTCTCTCTCTCTCTCTCTCTCTCTCTCTCTCTCTCTCTCCAGTATTTATCGATGTAATTTTTTTAAATCAAAACATAGCTAGCTTAAACCTCCCCCCCCTCTCTCTCTCTCTCTCTCTCTCTCTCTCTCTCTCTCTCTCTCTCCCCCACGGCCTCTCGATGCCATGATAGCGACCGCGGACAAACCTTTTCATAGATTTAATTTAGATAAGCATAAAAACTTGAGGTGAGAGACGCTGGTCTGATAAATCGAGGTGATGATAGTGTTGATTGTTGGGTGATGGTGAGGTGTTGGTGGTGGTGTTGGTGGTGAGGTGTTGGTGAGGTGTTGGTGGTGGTGAGGTGTTGGTGGTGGTGAGTTGGTGGTGGTGGTGGTGGTGGTGGTGGTGATGAGGTGGTGGTGGTGGTGGTGGTGGTGAGGTGGTAGGTGTGATTGTTGTGGTGGTGGTGATGAGGTGGTGCTGGTGGTGGTAGTGTGAGGTGAAAATAATAGTGGTGGTAGTGAGGTGCTGGTAGGGGGATTTGGATAGGTAAATGGTGTTGAGAGATATCACTAAATGGTAATGGTGTTGAAGTGACGGGGAACAAGTTATGGTATAAATACGGTATTGGTGGTATGTAGGAGTGAAAGTGAGCCAGACTGAGAGAGATTTGGAGAGAGACTGATAGAGGGAAGAGGGAGTCTGGTTGTTAGTGATGGTGATGTGATAGCAGGGAAGGAGGAGAATGGTGGTGATGGGAAAGGGGGGGGGGAGAATGGTGGTGTTTGAGATGGGAAGGGGGGGGGAATGGTGGTGGAGATGGGAAAGGGGGGGGGGAGATGGGAGGGAGGAGAATGGTGGTGATGGGAAGAGGGGGAGAATGGTGGTGGAGATGGGAAGGGGGGGGAATGGTGGTGGAGATGGGTAAGGGGGGGGGGAGATGGGAGGGAGGAGAATGGTGGTGATGGGAAGGGGGGGAGAATGGTGGTGGAGATGGGAAGGGGGCAGAATGGTGGTGGAGATTGGAGGTGGTAAAATGGTGGAGATGGGAGGTGGGGAAATGGTGAAGATGGGATGGAGAATGGTGGTGAAGATGAGAAGGGAGAGGAGAATGGTGGAAATGGGAAGGAGGGGGGGTGATGCTGGAGACTGGATGGAGAATGGTGGAGATAAAAGATAACAAGGGTCAAAGGGGGAGGAGAGGGCAGAGTGGGGTGCAAACAAAACGAAACAAAAACAAACAATCATGGGCTGTTGTGGGTATGTAGTGTTTGTACAGATTTTGGCAGCAAGTAGAGTGAAGGGTAGAGTAATAAGGTATTGTCGGTAAATCTGGAGCAAATGATTCCACCAAACTATTCCAAGCAACAGAACCCCATTATATTTATTCATCTAGTCGTGGGTAAATCTGGAGCAAATGATTCCACCAAACTATTCCAAGCAACAGAACCCCATTATATTTATTCATCTATAGTCGTGGGTAAATCTGGAGCAAATTATTCCACCAAACTATTCCAAGCAACAGAACCCCATTATATTTATTCATCTATAGTCGTGGGTAAATCTGGAGCAAATGATTCCACCAAACTATTCCAAGCAACAGAACCCCATTATATTTATTCATCTATAGTCGTGTTTCCCGGCAATATATGGAGGAATGAATCAAGTACCTCTGATGTACCAAAAGTGACGACCTCTCTGCTTCCAATATCTTCCAACCTGTAATATTTTTCATTCAACTTCCTTCCTCCATCACTATAGTATACCACCACCTCATTAATTAAGGGGGAAGTTCAGTGTTGGTAAATCTGGAGCAACTGAATCCTCCAAACTATTCCAAGCAACAGAACACCATTATTTTTGTTCATCTAGTCCTGTTTCCTGGCATACTCTGGAGGAATCAAGGCACTCCAATGTAATAAGAGAGAAATATACTAAGGGAATAGTATATTTGTGGTAAATTGGGGCGCCTTGATTCCTCCAAGAAACAGGACCAGATTAACAAAAATAATGGTGGCCTGTTGCATGAAATAGTTTGGAGAGATCAGTTGTTCCAAAATTACCAACCAGCATTGCACCTCCCCCTGTGTTGGTTACCTCGAATGTTTGAAGACCAACCATTAAAGTTTATTGATTTAATGTTTTTAGTAGTAGGTGAAGAGGAAAGGCTCTCTTCTGGAGTTGAATGAGGACCTTGTGAAGTTCTTATTTCCCGTACCTTATTTTGCAGCTTCCAGTATGTCTTTACAATTTATTATTTCCTGTGGTGAGACACTTTAGTTTTCTGTGTATATTGATGTTTACATTTATATGAAGTAGCGTGTATGTGATTAAGACATACGAAGTAGCGTATGTAAGTGATTATGATGTTAATTAAGAGAAAGTTTGGGAGCACGTCTGGACTCAGCTACTGTGTCGTTGAATCTGTCAGAGCGCTCGGCATCAGGCAAGTTGTGGAGTTGCTTGACGACGAAAGTGCTGAGCTGGTAATGTCTGTATATGTTCCTAATAATTAAAGAATAACATTTCTATTATCAATTATTAATTATTATGAACCTGATGTATATAGTATGGACCTAGTTATGAACCAGTAGTCTTGTGCCTTGTAAATCCCTTAATATCCACTACTGACATGTGTGTATTGATTTCGGGAAGCGGATAGAAGTATAAGAATTAATAAAAATAATACGTGAAAGATGTGGTGTGAGAACTAGTGCATAAATAATCTAATTTTGACAGAATGAGCAGTGGTTGGTGTCTTTCATCAAGCAATCTTCAGAAATGCTTAATTGCATGGAGGAAGTGGAGAAGGGGAGGGGAGGGGGGGGGTAGTTTGAGGGGAGATTCTTTTGTTGGTGAATTGAAGGTCTCTGATTCCTCTATCTTTGCCATGAAACAGATCCCCTATTGAGTAACAGTGAGGGCGTTTGTTTTCTGGCATAGTTCAGAGGGATCCGTAGTCCACCGATTTATCCTAAAAAAAAATCCCGTTAAGATTAGCTCATTTCACTGGGCATTTATTTTATCTTACCAGTTAGCAACAAAAGTGTCTTCTCTACACCTCATGTAAGACTTCATTCCACGATCACAAAATATGTGATTGTATTGAGGCGTACACTTTGATAATCCTTGTTGTCTAGTGCCAGATGTTGCTGGTATTGAAGAGAGATTCACTTACTGGGTTATATATACATCATCTCTGTTGTTACTAGCCTACTACTTTTCACATCATCTTCACTATACAGTATATAAAGTATTCTATCGTTCTTCTGCATGGGAAATCTACACTACCCAGCAATGAATTATGTTCACTACCCTGCAAACATCTTACTAACCTACAAACATCTTTATTCCCCTGCAAACATTTTCATTTCTTTTGTCTGTGTTCTACACACCCTTATACACTTTATTAACACCATCTCCACAGCCCTGAAGCAATGAAGATCATTTTCATACAGTACACCATCACTCTCATGGAAATTAAACACAGTGATATGAAGACTACTCAGTTCTAAATAAAGAAGGGGCCTTGACAGAGGCAATATCCATGACTGATGTGCGTGTTATGTGACGGACAGTCCGTAAGGTAATAATGAAGAAAAGGCAGCAAAACACGAAGATAAGGATTATCTGACACGCTGTTACAAGGTGGGTGACAATCATAAAGTTACTATATATGTTGAAGGGCAGTGCTTCTAGGGTGACATTTCCCCAGACCCAAGGTACAGTCTGGAGCCCTTCGTCACGGACTACAGCTGCATTGGTCAGGTCAGGCATCCACGGTAACCTTGCGTTGATCTGGAAGGCCAACCAGACAGCAACGGGAGCCTTCAGAGTGCGGTGGACATTAAGGCCAAATGATCGACCAGACGGTGTAGACACTGGGGCTTTTACTGTGGTGAGAAAGGGTATGCCAGGAGGGGTGATGGAGATGCCCTAACTTTTCAAAGTACTTAGAATGTCCAGAAGAGTGTGATTGGTTAGAGTGCACAGAACTTCCTTCCTCCACACATTCCCTGCCCAGAAATGGTGCACGTCCATCTCTCCAGTGACCGAGATGCCTTTTCCATTGTACGTAAAAATGAGGTTAGGTAATGCATCCAAAGAGTAAGTTGGGTTGGCATCCACAAAGACGAGTGGTGTCTCCTTTGCGTTTACCTTCTGCAGCAACTCCTTGGGTGGCTGGTCCTCGTTGATGGACAGAATATCGTGAACGAACTCGAGGTACTCTGACAGTGGCTTCAAATTTCCCTTGAGTGACTCGACTCGTTTCAGCATAGATAGGTTTACGAAATTGGAACTGTCGAACTCCTCAGTTGTGGGTGATGCAGCCCCTTGTTTGACCCTCTGTGCCTTTTCTATGACTCGTGACAGAGGGATATTGTAGAAATCATCGCTGGGGGTCATGGTGGAGAGATGTTTGTCCAGCCAGGAATACACTTTCTCCTCCCACACTCCAACCTTCACCACCATCAATCCAGCCTCCTCAAACACGTGTACCCCTTTCTCCTCCGACTTCCAAGTGAAGGGATACAAGTGCACTGCCAACCTCAGCCCTGACAGGTCTTTGATAGTGTTGTTGAAGAGTTTGGGAAAGTGGTCCTAGTTTTCCTCCACTAACGCTGAGCAGTCGCCACGAAAGAAAGGATTTGTCATGGTCTTGTCAAACCAATTTGCGGGATTCATGATCAACAACACATAAATCATAATACAGGAGATTGCAGTTATCACTAAACACAACGTCACCCTCTTCTCTCTGTTCAATTTCTCCTACCATTCCTTTTCAATACTAGTCTTTATGAGCTTCTTTAACATCATCTCCTCATACTTCCTCCTCTCATTCTACTTTTTTTTATCCTTCATAAGTTTATTCCTAGTCTTTGCGAGCTTCTTGAACATCTCCTCATCCTTCCTCTTTTCAATCTACTTCTTTTTTTTTACTCCATCCACCCTTGGTGGTGAGCCTAGTTAAATGACCTTTTTTCTGCTGCCTTTGTAGTTTTGTGGTAGTTTACTTAGAATTACTACGGTTATTCACCAAACTGGCATTGAAGTAGTATAACGTCACTACAGGTAATTATTTTTTACTGGACGAAGGATGGGAAAAAGCAAGTTGGGGTTGATGACTCACTACACGTCCCACCCTATCCATCCATCCATCCATCCATCCATCAGTCATTATCCCCACACTACCGGTAACTCTCGCACATCATGAGACATTACCACCCTCTCTACTGTATACACATACATCTTCACTACACCTTCCCTTCGACCATCTTATCTATCTACCTACCCTTACTTCCATCCACCTATCTATCAAACAAAAACAAAATAATAGTAAGGAGGAATTAATAGCCCCCAGCAGTTCCTACACCAATTCACGTGTAGTGTTTAAAGTTGTGAGTATAAAGGGTAGTTTGTTTTGTTGCACTTAATACGATGTTAAAATTCTGTAAGGCTGGCTGGGGGTGGAGGAATTATCTGCAAACGTTATTGGGAAGAATAACACAAAAAGAAGATGATTGAAGGAAGTAGGATGGAGAAGACGACTGGAGGGACGGAAAATGAAAGAAAAAGAAGGAAGGAAGGAAGGAAGGAGAAAGACGAGAGAAGGAAGAAAGGAAGGAACGAACAGAGGACAAGACAAAAGAAGGATGGAAAGGAGAAAGTAAAAAAGAGATGGAAGAAATGAGAAAGACAGGAGTATAAAGAAAGAAAGAAGACAAGAAAAGGAAGGAAGAAGACAAGAAGAGATGGAAGGAAGGAAGGAAGGAAGGAAGGAAGAGGGCAAGTGAACCATAAGAGGTGATGGAAGCCGAGCAACATTATCTGGCAGGTCATAAATTTACTTTGCAGTGCATTATTGCTTTATTCAGATTAGGTGCAGATTAAATCAAAGCGCTTACAGGCCAACAAAGAAACGTGGAGTGGCTCAGGTTGGTGTGTGTGTGTGTGTGTGTGTGTGTGTGTGTGAAATTTTGTGCAGTTGTTATTGTGTGTGTGTGTGTGTGTGTGTATGTGTGTGTATGTGTGTGTGTGTGTGTATGTGTGTGAAATTTTGTGCAGTTGTTATTGTGTGTGTGTGTGTGTTATTTTATATGTGTGTGTATGTGTGTGAAATTTTGTGCTGGTGTAAATTGAGTGCGTGTGAAATTTTGTGCAAGTGTTGTGTGTGTGTGCTGTGTTAAATTCTATGTAAGTGTGTTTAGTTTTATGTGTATAATTTTGTGCAAGTGTGTGTGGGAGGGATTTTGTGCAGGTGTGTGTTATTTTTAGATTATTTGTATGCGTGTGTTATTTTATGTATGTGTGAGTGTGTGGTTCTCTGTGTGTATGTGTACTGTTGTTATGTTATAGACGTGGACAAAGGTAATGTGTCACTTGTCCGTCTGTAAACTGTGACAAACGTGAGGTCTTGAATGTTTGGCATGTGCAGGGACAGATGTGTGTGGTGGAGAAGGGAGGATGGGAGAGGTGTGGTGGTGGTTGTGACGGTGATGTGAGAATGATAGATAATGTAATTTATAATATGGCAATTACAACTTACCTTGCCCGGTTAATTTATGATCTTCGTTGGTTGGCTGCAGCGAAGAGAGTACTCAGGGTTAACTCCCCGTTTTCAGGCCTCAAGCACCACGCACATAATAATTTATGTTAAGGGTTCTTCCCGATATATATGTATTTATATAGATAACAAATCTACTGGTGCATTTAAACAACCAATTGCAAATTTTCTATATTTATTCAACTCCAGTATGCCAACATGAATAAATTAATTTCACACACACACACACACTCACGCCACGCTAACTAGCTACTCGCTCTCGCTACGTCTCGTTCGTATACGTGACGATAGTCTAGGTTACGTTAACACTTGTAGTAATTCTATCAATTGTTACGCGAGTTGGAATATTTCTTAATGTCTCACACTTGGGAATAATTTAGAGTCTCACAACACACTCGTAATTTTCAAAGATCCAGCTCCCCCTCACCTTAATTCACTTACTGAACCACCGTCGATGCAACTGGCCAGTATACAACTGTAAAGCCTTGGAATCGTGGTAATATCCAACGAATTCGGCGTCTACGTTGATCCTTACCCACTCAACACGTGGAGGATTAATTCAGGCAAGCGGAAGCTAGTTTACGAGCGTGTTCCTTCCTTCAAGTGTGTTTTCCAACTGACCTATATTTCCAAAATTGACTGGAGGCTGGAAGTTCAAAATTTCTACTGACTCCTCCTCCTATCTGTGTTCGTTTGTCCTAACTGGCTACGATTTACATGGTACCCTCTCATTCCTTAGTTATACCTGCAATTGCAATTTACCTATGGCGTGCTAATAATTCCCAATGATTTCCCTCCACTTCACGATCATTTGCAATACCATAAGTTACCCTGGTAGCATAATTTATCAATACAAGATGTACTTAATGTACGAACACCTATATGACTGAATGTGACAAATTCAGTTGAAACCCAGCCTTCCTGACCCTTTTCTAATTACCTGGTCTATTTTCGGATACTACCAGCGGATTAAGACTACCTGCAGATTAACCCGCACCCATCTCCTTTGTCTCATGAATGGAATATTCCAGAACCTTCTCTAGAACATTCTATATTGAGACCAGTATGGAATTTTCCACTCTCTGTAATTCAAATTACGTCACGAGTATTATGTCTGACTCGTGACATTCGCCCACACAAAGAGACATTGCTCTATGCAATGTTTAATAAATTCGTGAAGTGGTAACAACGCCTTTGCATGTATAACTATTACAATAACAATTCATCCACACTTCACTTATTCTTGTATGTGTCAATTACTATCACCAGTTACGTGTTCATTTTTGCCAATGAGTGGAAAACTCCCAACAGTTACTTTAGCTTTTCAATCTTAGGAAGAAACTCCGAGACAAGAATGAATGTACCTGGTAATTTCTGCTCAGTACAATTTGTACACATTTAAGCAATATATAAGTGTGGTGTATGTAATGCATTGTGTATTTGTTACATAATATGTAGGAAATGCAACAATATCTCTGGAAGGCAATACATATATTAGTGAATTATCCGAGCCTTGGATCAGAGTAAACCGCTAGAATCTGTGTCTTGGATAAGGTTACACAAAATACTGCAACAATAATTCTGGAAGGCAATATATTGTTAGTAAATTATCCGAGCCATGGATCAGAGTAAACCGCTAGAATCCGTGTCTTGGATAAGTTGCACAAAATACAATACATATAACATCGGATTTTTCCCCAATTCTAGGAACCCCCTTGATCTGAGTCGCATAAGACTCGTGCTCGTTGCGCTCGGAGAGGTAACAATTTCGAGCAATTCGACCCGGAGGATACTTCTGCCGGTCGATCTTCGCATGAATATTTACTCGGTTAACACTAATTAACGAGCAATTTGACCCGGAGGATACTTCTGCCGGTCGATCTTCGCATGATACCAGCTGCTTCCATGTCATTAATTTCCTTACGTACTGTATCAATCAGCCGTACAGGAATAGTATATGGTTTCACCCTCACTGGTGTGTCGCTCGTAAGCTGAATCTCATGACAGGCTACGTTGGCAACAGCAGGCCTGTCAGAGAACACACGTGAATATTTTTCCAGTACCGCATTGACTCTTGCAAGCTGGTCTGGTCTTAAATTCTCCGAAACGGAGACCTCAGCCACTGTCTCACCTTGACGAGCTTCAGCCGTCTGGGGAGTATATCCCTCGTCACCCTCGGGAATTACCACAGCAGCGCTAACCATGTCTACTGCTGGGGAAAAATGACCACGGACTAGACTTAACACTTCACTCTGTTCTGAGGTGATGTTACAACAGCCTGCCCCAAATGTGGTAACAATGGAAGTACACCCCTGTTGGGTGGTGTAATATTCCTTAAGCATATTAATATGAAACCGCTTGGCTTCACCTTTGATTTTAACTATGTAGTTAAGGTCATTCACCTTCTTGACTACTTCAAAGGGACCCTTCCACTGAGCCAACAACTTATTATGAGCTGTTGGTAACAGAACGAGACACTTCCCCCCTACCTGTAGCGTTCGGAGCTTAGTTTTCCTATCATAGTAGGACTTCTGAGTCTCCTTTGCTTTAGATAACTCCTGCTTTGCAATCTCGCAGGTTTGCTGTAATCGTTCTGCCAAATCAATTACATAAGAATAAGTGGTTTTCACCACGGGATCCGATTCCTCATCGTCCCAAAGTTCACGTAGAACCTGAAGTGGTCCTCGAGCAGGTTTACCATACACTAACTCGAATGGACTAAATTGCAACGATGCCTGAGGTGCTTCGCGATACGCGAACAGTAGTGGCGAGATATACCTGGACCACTCCCTAGGTTGTTCTACTGCCATCCTCCTCAACATTTTCTTGAGAGTACCATTAAACCTCTCACACAACCCATTACACATTGGATGATAAGGTGTTGTCCTCAACCCTTTAACTGAGAGTAATCTCCACAATTCCTCCATCATAGCGGAGGTAAATTGACTGCCTCGGTCGGACAATACCTGCTTTGGTATGCCGACACGACAGAATATATCCAACAAGGCTTCAGCCACTGTAGTGGCTTCAATATCACGCAGAGGCACTGCTTCAGGCCATCTGGTCGCGAAATCAACACAGGTAAGAATATACTTGGCACCGTCCGTAGCCCTCGGAATAATCGGTCCAACAATATCAACCGCTACTCTCTCAAATGACTCTGAGATTAGCGGTAGAGGATTAAGAGGTGCGGGCTTCACCCGACCCCTGTCACACGTTTTCTGACAAACGTCACATGACCTCAACAATCTCCCTATCTCTCTCCCCATACCTGGCCAATAGAAATGAGACTGAATCCTATCAATTGTTTTCCTCATCCCCATATGACCCCCTAGTATAGAATGATGACCCAGGGTAAACACAGCCTGTCGGTATTTCTCTGGTACGAGAAACTGAACCCTCTCTTCCCCATCGGGGTTTACTGTACGTCGGTAAAACCTGTTTCTCCTCCTGACGTAACTGGTTACAATACCATGTCTATCTCTACTCTCACCCTCAAGTGCCTGCTTGCGAACAAGTGCCAAGGAAGGGTCACTTGCTTGCTCTGCAATTACATCCTCGCAATTGACGAGGTCGGCGGCAGTTGTCACTTGAAGTGGAACAACTGTTTTCTTTGCCTGCGCCATACCCCTGGTTACAGCAGCTGCACCAGTCTGTGTGGAAATTTCCACTGAACATGCATTCTTAACCCCTGGTATATTCCCTATTACCAAATCTGACACAGGATTTTGCATGACTGCTGCAATTACCTGGCCTGTATAAAATGGACTCTCCACTGCAACTTTAGCAAGAGGATAGAGCCTCCTGGTACCATCAATCATAGTGATAGTTACCTGCTCCCCTGTAAAATCATTAGAAGCAACTAAACCATCAGCGACACAACACCCCGATGACCCATTATCTCGAAAGACTTCAACAGATATCCCGTTAACAATTCCCGGACAAATATGAAAACCAGACTTACCTTTCGAGACTCCTGTCGCGTTTAGTCACAATTGATGAGGTTCGTGAACCGACTGAGGCACTCGCGGTTCTACACTAGGTTGAACCGCCACAGGTGAATACTGTGGTTCACCATGTGTTGCAGCTGCCGATCGCTGATAATAACCTTTATTTCCACCGTGGTTATTACTATTTTTCCAGTTACTTTTTCCTTGGTAACGGTACTGATTGGACTGCTGCGAATAGTGATTATTACCTTGTTTCTGAGTATGATTAAAATGAGGGTTAGGTTGCAGACGAACAATTTGACTCTGCTGCTGTGACTGATATTTACTCGACTGGTTATATGAAACAGCAGAGTTCTGAGAAGGCTTATTCGACTGATTAATTTTCTTATTAGGCTGAATCCGCGTGTGGTAACCATACGCGGTAAAATGTGCGTCCGACATATCCACCATCGTTTGCAACATTTTCACCTTGTTGATTTTCAGCTGAGCCGACAATTCTGGAGGGCAAGACTTCTCCAGCTGTGTGCGCAGCAACAAGTCTTTTACCCCCTCCAACGTCTTAGGTGTTTCGGCCTTCTCCAACCACTGATCCAGGTAACTGGTCAGACGTGCACTAAACTGTGCAACAGTCTCCTTATCCTGTAAGGATGCACGCCAGAACTGAGTCCTAGCGTCATCGACCGTCAACCCGTACGCCTGTAACAGAGCCTTTTTCATGTTCTCGTAATCTCTGGCGGTACTGTCGAGTCGGTGGAGAATACTAAGTGCTTTTCCATCGAATAAATTAATGAACTCGAGCTTCTTTATATCATCATTTAATCTATAAGTGTCTGCAACCATTTCGAATCGCTCAATAAACGGCTCGATATCGTCTCCCTCTACGTATTTTGACAGCTGTAACCTTGGGGTCACGGTGGTTGAGCTTACACCCTCACTTCCACTCGAGCTTTGACTTTCACTCGCACGTAATTTCAGTTCCAATACTTCCTTTTCATGTTCCCATTTCAATTGTTCTTGCTCTCTCTGTTCTCTTTCATTTTCTCTTATGGCCGCCCTTTCAAGTCTTTCTTCTTCTTGGCGGGTTTTCACGTATACTTGAAGTTCGGCCTTATTTTCAATTCCCAATAGTTGAGCCTCTCCCAACAATTCTTGAACGGTAGACATTTTTAATTTATTTTCTATCGTTTCTGTTGCCTTAATTTCTGGACAGTTATGACTATCTACTCGTGAAAGTGTGCGCGTGTGTGACTGGAGTTAATACAACGAATCGAGCCCCTTTGTTCGGGCGCCAATATGTGACGGTGATGTGAGAATGATAGATAATGTAATTTATAATATGGCAATTACAACTTACCTTGCCCGGTTAATTTATGATCTTCGTTGGTTGGCTGCAGCGAAGAGAGTACTCAGGGTTAACTCCCCGTTTTCAGGCCTCAAGCACCACGCACATAATAATTTATGTTAAGGGTTCTTCCCGATATATATGTATTTATATAGATAACAAATCTACTGGTGCATTTAAACAACCAATTGCAAATTTTCTATATTTATTCAACTCCAGTATGCCAACATGAATAAATTAATTTCACACACACACACACACTCACGCCACGCTAACTAGCTACTCGCTCTCGCTACGTCTCGTTCGTATACGTGACGATAGTCTAGGTTACGTTAACACTTGTAGTAATTCTATCAATTGTTACGCGAGTTGGAATATTTCTTAATGTCTCACACTTGGGAATAATTTAGAGTCTCACAACACACTCGTAATTTTCAAAGATCCAGCTCCCCCTCACCTTAATTCACTTACTGAACCACCGTCGATGCAACTGGCCAGTATACAACTGTAAAGCCTTGGAATCGTGGTAATATCCAACGAATTCGGCGTCTACGTTGATCCTTACCCACTCAACACGTGGAGGATTAATTCAGGCAAGCGGAAGCTAGTTTACGAGCGTGTTCCTTCCTTCAAGTGTGTTTTCCAACTGACCTATATTTCCAAAATTGACTGGAGGCTGGAAGTTCAAAATTTCTACTGACTCCTCCTCCTATCTGTGTTCGTTTGTCCTAACTGGCTACGATTTACATGGTACCCTCTCATTCCTTAGTTATACCTGCAATTGCAATTTACCTATGGCGTGCTAATAATTCCCAATGATTTCCCTCCACTTCACGATCATTTGCAATACCATAAGTTACCCTGGTAGCATAATTTATCAATACAAGATGTACTTAATGTACGAACACCTATATGACTGAATGTGACAAATTCAGTTGAAACCCAGCCTTCCTGACCCTTTTCTAATTACCTGGTCTATTTTCGGATACTACCAGCGGATTAAGACTACCTGCAGATTAACCCGCACCCATCTCCTTTGTCTCATGAATGGAATATTCCAGAACCTTCTCTAGAACATTCTATATTGAGACCAGTATGGAATTTTCCACTCTCTGTAATTCAAATTACGTCACGAGTATTATGTCTGACTCGTGACAGTGGTGTTGGTGGAGGAAAGGAGGGAATGGTGTGGTGGAGAAGGGAGGATGTGTGGTGGTGGTGGAGGAAGGAACAGGAGAGGTGGTGGAGGAAGGAAGGAACAAGTATTGGTAGGGGAAGTAACAAAATCAGGTGTGGTGGTGGAGGGAGGAAGGGTTCAGGTGTGGTGGTGGAGGGACAGGTGTATTGGTGGAGGGAGGAAGGGTTCAGGTGTGGTGGAGGGACAGGTGTGGTGGTTGAGGAAGGAAGGGTTCAGGTGTGGTAGTGGAGGGACAGGTGTGGTGGAGGAAGGAAGGGTTCAGGTGTGGTGGTGGTGGAGGGACAGGTGTGGTGGTGGAGGGACAGGTGTGGTAGTGGAGGGACAGGTGTGGTGGTGGAGGAAGGAAGGGTTCAGGTGTGGTGGTGGAGGGACAGGTGTGGTGGTGGAGGGACAGGTGTGGTGGTGGAGGGACAGGTGTGGTGTTAAGCATAGTACCAAAAGTTTTCCAGCTCCCACAGCCCCTGATGCCTCCCACGACTCAGCAACATGTCACCCCAGGCTAAACCACTCGTCTCCACAGGAAGTGTAATTATAGATAAACGTACATTATCTATCTGCTTATCGGTCTGCATATCAATCTACTTGGTACAGTCCTCGTCAAAAGCCTTATCGCCTCATCAGTTTGTTGGTTACATCCGATATTCAGAAACAGTGTGGTGAATGGAAACACACTATGTCTCATCTACTTTAGGGGGTAGGTAATACACTTTTGGTACATTAGAGCTCCATGATTCCTCCAAAGTATGCCATGTAGGAGACAGGAACAGATTAACAAAAATAATGTTGTCTGAAATAGTTGGTGGAATCAGATGCTCCAGATTTACCAACACTGTAATATCCCCTTAACAATGATGTGTCCTAACAATATTCATAAACCCTAGAGATGTGATTCTTGCCCATTCCATAGAGCATAATTAGTATCATCTGACAGAGTGACTGTATCTAAGTGACCTTATCTAAGCTCAACTTTAACTCCGTGCCAACTTTATCAATCTCACCTTACCTCTCTTCATTCAAACTCCATACATTCATACTTGTGCTCACACCAATCTATAAGCTTACTACACACAGAAGCGAATTACATACTGCTGAATGAGGTACTAAGCTGAGGCAGGAATTATGAGGGTATAGTACATCGAAATAATCATTATATGTATATTTTGCACAATTTACAGGTTTTCTTGTATCGTTCCTTCATCTCATTATACAGGTTTTGTCTAGATTAATCCAACTTACATAGTGTCGTATTCTGACTGACCATGTACTACCTCTCTCTCTCTCTCTCTCTCTCTATTAAAAGGGGATGCGATACTCCCTTGAGGGCATTTTGTGGGGTTACTGACACCTCCCAACTCACCTAGGAAACAGTCTATTTAAGTATCTTTTTTTTTTTTTTTTTTTTTTTTAGCACAATTTGGAGGTACCGACAGCCCTCCAACCTCATCATCACAAGAGTACACACAACAGTTCAAGGTAATTGTTGTGTACATTAGCAGTGAACTTTTACCGCTAACCAAAAACAAACAAAATATAATTATGTATGACCCCAGTATAGAACTCATCAGGTGTAAGTAATGTGTAAATCTTATCGTGAACCTGTATGCACCCAATTCTCTCTCTCTCTCTCTCTCTCTCTCTCTCTCTCTCTCTCTCTCTCTCTCTCTCTCTCTCTCTCTCTCTTTCACAACCCGTCATTACCTGTATGAGATTAATTACCTGTTGATTGGTTCTTCATCTCCTGATTCCCCTCCTTTTCTCCTCTCTATGTCTCTGCCCTGCCCCCTCTCTTTCTTCTTCCTCAATTTCCAATCAGAGAGAGAGAGAGAGAGAGAGAGAGAGAGAGAGAGAGAGAGAGAGAGAGCAAATAATAAATGGTGGATACACGAGGAAAGCTGACGAAAGAACAAGAAAGGAAGACGAAAACAATGGGACTCACCCAAAAAGGAGAGAGGAATAATGAGATCAGTAATGTGAAGAGATGAGAGAGGAAGGAAGGGAAGGCAACGAGGTAAGTAGGGGTGAAAGTCCAAAGGAGGAGGAGGAGGAGGAGGAAGAGGAGGAGGAGGAGGAGGAGGAGGAGGAGGAGGAGGAGGAGGAGGAGGAGGAGGAGGAGGAGGAGGAGGAGGAGGAGGAAGAAGAGGAGGAGGAGGAGGAGGAGGGAAAGGAAGGGATGAGAATAGAAGAGAAGAGAGAAGAGAAGAGAGAGAAGATAAAAGAGAAAAGAAAGAAAGAGAGAAAGGGGGGGTGAGGGGGTGTCACCATATACGAACACAAAGAATTACCCCTCCCCCCTCCTTCCTCCTCCTCAAAACACCAGGGATCAATTATTATTACACACGACATTACAAAATAGGAAGCAGATAAAACAGAGACATTAAACCACGAAGGAACAACAACAACAACAACAACAACAACAACAACAACAACAACAGGAAGGACTAAGATACGAAAAATATATTAAAGTTAAGAAATATGAGAGAACCACAAAAATACATTAGATAAAGCTGAAAAGAAATAATTAACACTATGAAAAGGAAGGATGAGAGGCACAAAAAATAGCACCATAATAATAATAATAATAAAAATAAAAATAATAATAATAATAAAAATAATAATAATAATAATAATAATAATAATAATAATAATAATAATAATAAAGGGAAAATGAAAAAATAAAAGCTTAAAAAATATACACACACACACACTGGAAAAATGAAGGATGATCGGGGCAGAAAAAAAAAAACAATGGACTGAAATAGAAAAGGGAGGGAGAAAATGAGGAGCCGAGCTGTGGGCCCCGCTGATCAGAAATTAATTGTACGTGTTATCAGGGAAAAGGATCACAAAAACTCCAGCCCAGGGTTAATGGAAGAAAAAGTCAGGGAAATAAGAAACTGAATCTAAGGAAGAAGTTTTTGGTTCGTAAGAAAGTTTGCTCGAGGGAAGTTTTGGCTCTAAGAAAGTTAGTTGTGTGTATGGAAGTTTGGGTCTAAGAAAGTTAAAGTTAGATCTAGGGGAAGTTTGGCTATAGGCTCTAAGGAAATGCTCTCAAAACGAAGAAGCACCATTTTTTTTTTTTTTTTTCTCATACAGTATATTCAAATCTATGCAGTACAAATATAACTTCTTTTACACACACACACACACACACACACACACACACACACACACACACACACACACACACACACACACACACACACACACCAAGCCCCTAGCAGTCGTCCCCCCACAGTGTTGCCAACTCGGGGACTGGCACAAAAAGAGAGTGGACAGGCATAGGCACGACATCTGAAATTGGTATCGACGGAGTGCAATTTCACCGCTGCTGTGGCTCCGATCTTTGGGTGTATATGGAAAGGTAATTGTATGTGTGTGTGTGTGTGTATATGTATGTATGTATGTGAGTGTGTGTGTGTGTGTGTGTGTGTGTGTGTGTGTGTGTGTGTGTGTGTGTGTGTGTCTGTGTATGTGTGTGGGTGTGTGTGTCTGTGTATGTGTGTGGGTGTGTGTGATATTAAAGCAGAGTTCGTTCCCAAATAGTGCTCAATAACAAAGCGCCCCAAAACTTCTCTGCCATGAAACACACACACGCACACATTCTCCCACCACAAGACAAAATAGAAGAAATTAATCGAACGAACACTCGGTCAGTAGCAATCATATCATATCACGAGTGGACAAGGTGGCAAACACACAGGTAGTTAACTAAAGTCCTTAATGCCTCTAGCGACCCCCTCAAAAAAAAAAAAAAAAAAAAAAAAAAAAAAAAAAAAAAAAAAAAAGTGGGAAAGATTTAACTGGGCCCCCAAATTATCGAATCCCAGGGTGTAGAAAATGATGGGCCTTGAGGTGAGAAACAGGGAGTGTATATATAAAATTATAAGGTTATCTATCCACCAACCCTCAGGTTATCTTAATACAAGGTCTGAGAACAATTAACACGTCTGGGAGGTGTTGAGGCCTGACCTGTTCTCTTCTGTTCTCTCTCTCTCTCTCTCTCTCTCTCTCTCTCTCTCTCTCTTACACAGACATACACTCGTTCATCTTTCGCAATTGTCTTACGCTTTTCCCTATCCTCTACTCTCTCTCCTCTAAGCACACACACACACACACACACACACACACTGACTGCAGGCCAGAAAAAACAGCCATAACAACGCCACTATTGAAGGCTCCATTTGCATATTCATATAATGCCTTGCTCATTACCCTTGCTTGCCCCGCCCGCCTATAATGAGCGTGTGTGTGTGTGTGTATGTGTAGCTACAGTGTGTGTGTGTGTGTGTGTGTGTGTGTGTGTATGTGTGTATGTGTGTGTGTGTGTGTGTGTGTATGTGCAGCTACAGTATGTGTGTGTGTGTGTATGTGCAGCTACAGTATGTGTGTGTGTGTGTGTGTGTGTGTGTGTGTGTGTGTGTGTGTGTGTGTGTGTGTGTGTGTGTGTGTGTGTGTGTGTGTGTGTGTGTGTATTATATATATATTTGTTCCCCGTGACATCTCTATAATAAGGGATTGTCCGATAGGGATGTGATGATATGGGGATGAAAATAATAGTGGTAATGTGAGTAAATAAGTAAGGGGATGTATTTTTAGTTTAGGGGATATTGGTATTGTTGCTATAACCCACCAAAAGTATCCAGATACACTATATACATTTTACCCAGACTGTATAGGCTACGCACTCTAGAGTATAAATTTTACGTGTATTCAAGACTGTATGTAAATAATTAACTTTCACCTGTTTACCACCACTAAGAACATGCAAGGGACTGAACGAGTGAGTCTACCTGCCTATTCACTCATCACAAACACAACCACCGTGAAACACAACCCCCACTAGCACCAATACTACCAACACCATCACTACTACTCCACTCACCACTACCACTACTATTACTACTATCACAAATACCACCACCACCATTATTACTACACTTACCACTACCATTACTACCATCACCACTACCACCACTACTACTACACTCACTACTACTCCACTCACCACTACACTCACCACAACCACTACTACAAACACCACCACCACTACCACCACCACCACCACTCGACTCTCATCTTGTGTTCTGCTATCCATGCCGGCTGCCCCTTCCTTATCACAACGGGATCACATAATGGACTAAACAATAAGTAAGAAACACATGCCTATAATTACCAACCCGTGTTTAGGTCAAGAGGGGTGTGTGGTTACGGATGTGTCTGCGATTTGTCCATGTATTTCAGTTCGTGTGTGTATGGTTGGGGAGGGGGGTGGTTGTGTGTGTATTTGGGGTGGTTGTTGTATGTGTGGGGGGAGGGGAGGGGTTGTTGTATGTGTGTGGGGGGGGTTGTGTGTGTATTTGGGGGGGTTGGTGTGTGTATTTGGGGGGGGGGGGGGTTTGTGTGTATTTGGGGGGGAGGGTTGTGTGTGTACAGTATTGTTTTTTTGTTTTTGTTTGTTTGTTTGTTTGTTTATTTGTTTGTGTGTGTGTGTGTGTGTGTAATTGCCCAGGCCTACGTAGTGCCATACAATAATTATGTACATAAATGTGCAATGTGTAAGTATGTGTGTAAAAAGTTTGCCAGATACAGTACACATTGAGTAGATGACTGTAGCACAAGCTGCACAAGTGTACAGCACAGATGTACTGAAGAGATTGTTATCGTAGAGTAGTAGCCTTCTATCAGAATAATTATACATAGTAGCAGTATGCAGATGTATTTATCTCAGAAGTACGTACTGCTCTGAAATGTACCATAAATTAGCATTACAAAAATATGTGTTGCAGAGTGTACTGTAGAATATGTGTTGCAGAGCGTACTGTAGAATCTTACCACAGATATACACCATTGATGAGTATAAGAGTATATGTGTACTGCAGACCCAACACACAAAAACACGAGTACGACAGATGTGTATGTATATAGGTAAATTCCAGATAAAGTGTACACAGAGAGACAGGTACCACAGATGTGTATATATGTGTACTGTAGACACACACACACACACACCACCCCACATCCACCACACACAC
>JAWQEG010009353.1:0-12972 GCA_033782935.1 Petrolisthes cinctipes
TCTCTCTATTTCCCCTTTCATCCCCTTCCTATTTCCCCTTTCGTCCCCTCTCTATTTCCCCTTTCGTCTCCTCTCTATTTCCCCTTTCGTCTTCTCTCTACTTCCCCTTTCGTCCCCTCTCTATTTCCCCTTTCGTCCCCTCTCTATTTCCCCTTTCGACTTCTCTCTATTTCCCCTTTCGTCCCCTCTCTATTTCCCCTTTCATCTTCTCTCTATTTCCCCTTTCGTCCCCTCTCTATTTCCCCTTTCGTCTTCTCTCTATTTCCCCTTTCGTCTTCTCTCTATTTCCCCTTTCGTCCCCTCTCTATTTCCCCTTTCGTACCCTCTCTACTTCCCCTTTCGTCCCCTCTCTATTTCCCCTTTCATCCCCTCTCTATTTCCCCTTTCATCCCCTCTCTATTTCCCCTTTCGTCTTCTCTCTATTTCCCCTTTCGTCTTCTCTCTATTTCCCCTTTCGTCCCCTCTCTATTTCCCCTTTTCGTGTTCTCTCTATTTCCCCTTTCGTCCCCTCTCTATTTCCCCTTTCGTCCCCTCTCTATTTCCCCTTTTGTCCCCTCTCTATTTCCCCTTTCGTCCCCTCTCTATTTCCCCTTTCGTCCCCTCTCTATTTCCCCTTTCGTCTTCTCTCTATTTCCCCTTTCGTCCCCTCTCTATTTCCCCTTTCGTCCCCTCTTTATTTCCCCTTTCGTCCCCTCTCTACTTCCCCTATCGTCCCCTCTCTATTTCCCCTTTCGTCCCCTCTCTATTTCCCCCTTTCGTTCCCTCTCTATTTCCCTTTTCGTCTTCTCTCTACTTCCCCTCTACTTTTTTTTTTTGAGTGAGAGTGATCAGAGTGGAATGAGAGTGCTTTGAGAGGGATGAGTAAACTCGGAGTGGGATAAAATTGCTTGGAGTGGGATGAGAGGGATCTGAGTGGGATGAGAGGGATGGGGATGGGATGATAGGGATTGGAATGGTATGGGAGGTATCGGAGTGGGATGAGAGGGATCGGAGTGGGATGAGAGGGATCGGAGTGGGGTGAGATGCGGGCCCAACAATGAAGCCAGACGAGTGATTATGTATGACAACCCAGGGTGAGAACTGACATCCCTCTCTCTTTTCTTCTCTTCTTCTCCTGCCCTCTCTCTTTTCCTCTCTTCTTCTTCTCCTGTCCTCTCTCCCCTTCTCTTTCTATCACTTTCTCCTCTTTAATTCCTCACTCCCCCTTTGCTCTATCACTCTTCCTCTCCCTCTTCTTTTTGTTTCATCATTCTCTATCTGTTCTCTGTCTTATAGTCTTTTCCCTATTCACAACAATCTCTCTCTCTCTCTCTCTCTCTCTCTCTCTCTCTCTCTCTCTCTCTACACACACACACACACACACACACACTCATCACACACTCTCTCTCTCTCTCTCTATCTCCCTACACACACACACACTCTCTCTCTCTATCTCTCTCTCTCTCTACACACACACACACTTCCACCAGGCCAGTTTTATAGGGCAGATGTAACGAGGAGACAGTAAACATAAAATCCAGTACCCTAACTTCTTCTGGGTCACCTGCTGTAGCCAAACTATAAGAGCCTCAGTATGCATCATCCATTATACACCACTGCTATGATGTACACTCCAGCTCCTAAATTCTCGACCACGTCCCAAATGTTTACGTCATCTGAGCTGGTAACGCTGAGTGGGGAAGGTGTCATTGTTGGTGAAATATTATATCATGTCTCTCTACTATGTTCCACCTACTCTGATTCCTCCCCAAATAAATGTTACCAGCTCAAATGGTATAAACATCTAAGTAGCCTATGTGGTGGCGAATTTACGAGCTCGGGTGTACATTCACGAGCATTAATAAGTATCCTGCTTTGGTTGAAGCTCTGAACAGTCAAATTCTCCAACGAACTAATTCCAAATGGAGATGTTATTGTGCATTTATTTACTGTCTCTAGGTATTCCAAGCACACCTGGATACTTAATAGTGCTCGGGACTGTACCCACGTTATAACATTACCTACACTCTCAACGTGCCCACATGATAATAATTGGTACATACATACATACATACATACATATTGTACTTACTCAGATCCCCTTCACTCTCACTCTAGCCATTGCCATGTAAACTCACTCACACTCTACCTATTATCATGTGCACTCACTCGCACTCTAGCTATTATCATGTGCACTCACTCACGCACTACCTATTGCCATGTAAACTCACTCACACTCTAGCCTATGCCAAGTAAACTCACTCACACTCTAGCTATCCTCATAATTATCACGTACTCGTATGCTCGTCACTCACATATATTATTAAAAGAAGTTATGGACAATGCATAACCCAAAAACAGTTAAAAAGAAAAATAACATGTTTCCTGTACACTAGCAATCCAAAATATGTATCCAGGCTTGCTTCGAATAGCCTGATCGAGTATTATGCTAGCTCAAGCAAATATGAAACAGGATAAGCGTTGTAATTGGTTCACTAGTATGTCAGATGATTCGAAACTTCAACAAGACCAGGATACAACTTTTGGATTGCGAGTGTACAGTCACGAGCACTAATAAGTATTCAGGTGTGCTTCAAATACCTATAGAGTCAGTAAATAAATGTACAGTTATATAGATCTCCATTGAAATTACTTCCTTGGTGAATTGGACTGTTCTAAACTTCAACCAGTCTCAAAACCAAACTAACATATCCAAATCCCTCTCATCATTCTCTCTCCACCACACCATCAACCTCCCATCGTAACCCCCCCCCTCCTCGATACCCCCCTCCCCATACGTAGCCCAAAGCTGAAACAATAATGGTATTTTGTATTTTTTTTTTTTTTTCATTGTAGTTTTTATGGTGTAAGAATATTGCTGCTGTTTGCTGCTATTTTTAAGAGCCGGCCATTTTTCCATTTCATACATCCGACAGTACTCCTCAAATATCCCAAACCATTTATTTTTATTTTAGGCCCTTTGAAGTTACAAATATATATTGCTTTTCCTTTTCCACAATTCTGCCGTGTGTGTGTGCGTGTTTTTTTTTTTCTGTGGATTTTTAATTTTCTGGTGCGCGTGTGCGTTCTTTTCCTTCTTTTAGTCTAAATGAAAAATAACGCAAGCCTGATGTGTGTGAGAGAAAGTGTGTGTGTGAGAGAAAGTGTGTGTGTGTGTGTGTGAGAAAGTGTGTGTGTGTGTGAGAAAGTGTGTGTTTGTGTGAAAGTGTGTGTGTGTGTGAGAAAGTGAGTGTGTGTGTGTGAGAAAGTGAGTGTGAGTGTGTGTGTGTGTGTGTGTGTGTGTGTGTGTGTGTGTGTGTGTGTGTGTGTGTGTGTGTGTGACAATAAGATTATAAAGGTCACTGGATGTATAAGAGATATCAATGTATATGAACGATGATTAAGATTAGATTGCGTTTAGATTATAAGGTGTGTTGGGATTGTAGTGGAAGAGCAATAGAGCGTGTTAGTTAGAATAGGGACAAATTGTGGAAACAGAGTGTGTGGGGTATAAGAGAATGTGTGTGTGTGTGTGTGTGTGTGTGTGTGTTGAAGTGCGTGGGGTAATATTAGGACACTGTACAGCCACAATCAAATATCCACTGACACTTTTTTCCCATCGTACTAAATATCTTAGTAATAAAGAACAACACATGTATGATTTTGCAGCACCACATAATAATAATTGAGGGGGTTGAGTTGATATTTAGATACGATAATGATTTATATGCACAATGGAAGGAGAGTGTTGGTGGTTATTTGATTCATGCACCGACACTTTCCTTCCATCGTAGTAAATATCTTGGTAATAAAGAACAACGCGTGTATGATTTTGCAGCACCTCATAATAATAATTGAGGAGGTTGAGTTGAAGTAATGTGTCGTTTTTTTTTTTTTTTTTTTTTTTTTTTATGATACTGATATATATGCACAGTGGAAGGAGAGTGTTGGTGGTTATTTGATTGTGACTGTACATGAGGCAGAGCTGCGTGGGATGTGAGGGTGATTTATTTTCTTGTTGGTGAATTGGGAGGTCTCTGATTCCTCCAAACTATTCCACGAAACAGTTTTCTTTATTAGTACTACCAAGGACGTCTGTTTTCTGGTATAGTTAGGAGGAATCAGTAGACTTCCTATTCACCAACTCGAGATCCTCCCATTAAGGACCCTGTGATCGTGTATGCAAATTGGAGGCTTCTGGTTCCACCTGACCATGCCACGAAACAAGCTCCTTCCATGTGGGTGGTGTTTCGTGGCAATATTTGAAGGACTTATTTATCTCCAATTTTCTGACTACATCACAGGGTCCCTTTAAGGTTTTGTCCCACTCGCCAATTTAACTATATCCTCTCTCCCATTCCACCACACTCGGTCCCATTCATTCCACCATTCCCCAGTCACCAATCATTCCCTATTCATTCCCATGCTTCGCCACCTACCGATTCCCACTCACCACTAGTAGAAGCTCCCTCTCATTAACCACCACTCACTCTCACTTGTCAACCCAACAATTCTCCACTAATTACCTTCCCACTCACTAACTAGCAGCTCTCATCCACCCACCCCCACTCACTAACCAACCCTCCCCCATCCATCCCCCCCCCCCACTCACCAACTAGCAGCTCTCCCCAACCCACTCTCACTCACCAACCAACTCAGCTCACCTCACCCCACCGCACCCCCAACTCACCAAGCACTTCCCTCTCATTCCCACTCACTACATAGTCCCTCCCTGCCAACTGCTTGCCTATCAATAACCTCAATGCAGCCCGGTTCTCGTCCCAATAACCGCATGCATTTGCCGTAATTGCAGAGCGAATTGGTAACAGCGGCCTGGTGCAGAGTGGTGGGGGTGAGGGGGGGAGGGGGGAGGAGGAGGGGGGGGGGGGCTTAAGGGGTGAATCTCTCTCTCTCTCTCTCTCTCTAGGTGGTAAATTGGAGAGCTGTTGATTCCTCCACACTAGGCCAGGAAACAAACAAGATGTGCTCCGTGTGTGTTTGTTACTTGATGGGGGATCCGTCTCATAGCATAACGTGTAGGAATCTGTGTCCCTCTAAAGTTTACCCTCAGGAGAGTATACCCATTTGTGACGGTGATGTGAGAATGATAGATAATGTAATTTATAATATGACAATTACAACTTACCTTGCCCGGTTAATTTATGATCTTCGTTGGTTGGCTGCAGCGAAGAACGTACTCAGGGTTAACTCCCCGTTTAGGCCTCAATCATCACGCACATAATAAATTTTTATGTTAAGGGTTCTTCCCGATATATATGTATTTATATAGATAACAAATCTACTGGTGCATTTAAACAACCAATTGCAAATTTTCTATATTTATTCAACTCCAGTATGCCAACATGAATAAATTAATTTCACACACACACACACACTCACGCCACGCTAACTAGCTACTCGCTCTCGCTACGTCTCGTTCGTATACGTGACGATAGTCTAGGTTACGTTAACACTTGTAGTAATTCTATCAATTGTTACGCGAGTTGGAATATTTCTTAATGTCTCACACTTGGGAATAATTTAGAGTCTCACAACACACTCGTAATTTTCTTCAAAGATCCAACTTCCCCCTCACCTAATTCAGTGACTGAACCAGCGTCAATGCAACTAGTCAGTATACAACTGTAAAGCCTTGTGAAATCGTGTAATATACAACGAATTCGGCGTCTACGTTGACCACTCCCCACTGCACACGTGGAGGATTGATCTAGGTAAGGGAAGCTGACGAACGAGTGTGTCCTTCCTTCAAGTGTCCTGTTCCAACTGACCCAATTCTTCCTCCTTAACTGGAGGCTGGAAGTTCAAAATTTCTACTGACTCCTCCTCCTATCTGTGTTCGGTTCTCCTAATTGGCTACGATTTACATTGTACCCTCTCATTCCTTAGTTATACCTGCAATTGCAATTTACCTATGGCGTGCTAATAATTCCCAATGATTTCCCTCCACTTCACGATCATTTGCAATACCATAAGTTACCCTGGTAGCATAATTTATCAATACAAGATGTACTTAATGTACGAACACCTATATGACTGAATGTGACAAATTCAGTTGAAACCCAGCCTTCCTGACCCTTTTCTAATTACCTGGTCTATTTTCGGATACTACCAGCGGATTAAGACTACCTGCAGATTAACCCGCACCCATCTCCTTTGTCTCATGAATGGAATATTCCAGAACCTTCTCTAGAACATTCCATATTGAGACCAGTATGGAATTTTCCAACTCTCTGTAATTCAAATTACGTCACGAGTCTATGCTGACTCGTGACATTCGCCCACACAAAGAGACATTGCTCTATGCAATGTTTAATAGATTCGTGAAGTGGTAACGACGCCTTTGCATGTATAACTATTACAATAACAATTCATCCACACTTCACTTATTCTTGTATGTGTCAATTACTATCACCAGTTACGTGTTCATTTTTGCCAATGAGTGGAAAACTCCCAACAGTTACTTTAGCTTTTCAATCTTAGGAAGAAACTCCGAGACAAGAATGAATGTACCTGGTAATTTCTGCTCAGTACAATTTGTACACATTTAAGCAATATATAAGTGTGGTGTATGTAATGCATTGTGTATTTGTTACATAATATGTAGGAAATGCAACAATATCTCTGGAAGGCAATACATATATTAGTAATTATCCGAGCCTTGGATCAGAGTAAACCGCTAGAATCTGTGTCTTGGATAAGGTTACACAAAATACTGCAATAATAATTCTGGAAGGTAATATATTGTTAGTAAATTATCCGAGCCTTGGACCAGAGTAAACCGCTAGAATCCGTGTCTTGGATAAGTTGCACAAAATACAATACATAGAACATCGGATTTTAACAACACCCTAGGAACCCCCTTGATCTGAGTCGCATAAGACTCGTGCTCGTTGCGCTCGGAGAGGTAACCATTACGAGCAATTCGACCCGGAGGATACTTCTGCCGGTCGATCTTTGCATGAATATTTACTCGGTTAACACTAATTAACGAGCAATTTGACCCGGAGGATAATTCTGCCGGTCGATCTTCGCATGATACCAACTGCTTCCATGTCATTAATTTCCTTACGTACTGTATCAATCAGCCGTACAGGAATAGTATATGGTTTCACCCTCACTGGTGTGTCGCTCGTAAGCTGAATCTCATGACAGGCTACGTTAGCAACAGCCGGCCTGTCAGAGAACACACGTGAATATTCTGCCAGTACCGCATTGACTCTTGCAAGCTGGTCTGGTCTTAAATTCTCCGAAACGGAGACCTCAGCCACTGTCTCACCTTGACGAGCTTCAGCCGTCTGGGAGTATATCCCTCGTCACCCTCGGGAATTACCACAGCAGCGCTAACCATGTCTACTGCTGGGGAAAAATGACCACGGACTAGACTTAACACTTCACTCTGTTCTGAGGTGATGTTACAACAGCCTGCCCCAAATGTGGTAACAATGGAAGTACACCCCTGTTGGGTGGTGTAATATTCCTTAAGCATATTAATATGGAACCGCTTGGCTTCACCTTTGATTTTAACTATGTAGTTAAGGTCATTCACCTTCTTGACTACTTCAAAGGGACCCTTCCACTGAGCCAACAACTTATTATGAGCTGTTGGTAACAGAACGAGACACTTCCCCCCTACCTGTAGCGTTCGGAGCTTAGTTTTCCTATCATAGTAGGACTTCTGAATCTCCTTTGCTTTAGATAACTCCTGCTTTGCAATCTCGCAGGTTTGCTGTAATCGTTCTGCCAAATCAATTACATAAGAATAAGTGGTTTTCACCACGGGATCCGATTCCTCATCGTCCCAAAGTTCACGTAGAACCTGAAGTGGTCCTCGAGCAGGTTTACCATACACTAACTCGAATGGACTAAATTGCAACGATGCCTGAGGTGCTTCGCGATACGCGAACAGTAGTGGCGAGATATACCTGGACCACTCCCTAGGTTGTTCTACTGCCATCCTCCTCAACATTTTCTTGAGAGTACCATTAAACCTCTCACACAACCCATTACACATTGGATGATAAGGTGTTGTCCTCAACCCTTTAACTGAGAGTAATCTCCACAATTCCTCCATCATCGCGGAGGTAAATTGACTGCCTCGGTCGGACAATACCTGCTTTGGTATGCCGACACGACAGAATATATCCAACAAGGCTTCAGCCACTGTAGTGGCTTCAATATCACGCAGAGGCACTGCTTCAGGCCATCTGGTCGCGAAATCCACACAGGTAAGAATGTACTTTGCACCGTCCGTAGCCCTCGGAATAATCGGTCCAACAATATCAACCGCTACTCTCTCAAATGACTCTGAGATAAGCGGTAGAGGATTAAGAGGTGCGGGCTTCACCCGACCCCTGTCACACGTTTTCTGACAAACGTCACATGACCTCAACAATCTCCCTATCTCTCTCCCCATACCTGGCCAATAGAAATGAGACTGAATCCTATCAACTGTTTTCCTCATCCCCATATGACCCCCTAATATAGCATGATGACCCAGGATAAACACAGCCTGTCGGTATTTCTCTGGTACGAGAAACTGAACCCTCTCTTCCCCATCGGGGTTTACTGTACGTCGGTAAAACCTGTTTCTCCTCCTGACATAACTGGTTACAATACCATGTCGATCTCTACTGTCACCCTCAAGTGCCTGCTTGCGAACAAGTGCCAATGAAGGGTCACTTGCTTGCTCAGCAATTACATCCTCGCAATTTACGAGGTCGGCGGCAGTTGTCACTTGAAGTGGAACAACCGTTTTCTTTGCATGCGCCATACCCCTGGTTACAGCAGCTGCACCAGTCTGTGTGGAAACTTCCACTGAACACGCATTCTTAACCCCTGGTATATTCCCTATTACCAAATCTGACACAGGATTTTGCATGACTGCTGCAATTACCTGGCCTGTATAGAATGGACTCTCCACTGCAACTTTAGCAAGAGGATAGAGCCTCCTGGTACCATCAATCATAGTGATAGTTACCTGCTCCCCTGTAAAATCATTAGAAGCAACTAAACCATCAGCGACACAACACCCCGATGACCCATTATCTCGAAAGACTTCAACAGATATCCCGTTAACCATTCCCGGACAAATATGAAAACCAGACTTACCTTTCGAGACTCCTGTCGCGTTTAGTCACAATTGATGAGGTTCGTGAACCGACTGAGACACTCGCGGTTCTACACTAGGTTGAACCGCCACAGGTGAATACTGTGGTTCACCCTGTGTTGCAGCTGCCGATCGCTGATAATAACCCTTATTTCCACTATGGTTATTACTATTTTTCCAGTTACTTTTTCCTTGGTAACGGTACTGATTGGACTGCTGCGAATAGTGATTATTACCTTGTTTCTGGGTGTGATTAAAATGAGGTTTAGGTTGCAGACGAACAATTTGACTCTGCTGCTGTGACTGATTTTTACTCGACTGGTTATATGAAACAGCAGAGTTCTGAGAAGGCTTATTCGACTGATTAATTTTCTTATTATACTGAATCCGCGTATGGTAACCATACGCGGTGAAATGTGCGTCGGACATATCCACCATCGTTTGCAACATTTTCACCTTGTTGGTTTTCAGCTGAGCCGACAATTCTGGAGGGCAAGACTTCTCCAGCTGTGTGCGCAGCAACAAGTCTTTTACCCCCTCCAAAGTCTTAGGTGTTTCGGCCTTCTCCAACCACTGATCCAGGTAACTGGTCAGACGTGCACTAAACTGTGCAACAGTCTCCTTATCCTGTAAGGATGCACGCCAGAACTGATTCCTAGCGTCATCGACCGTCAACCCGTACGCCTGTAATAAAGCCTTTTTCATGTTCACGTAATCTCTGGCGGTACTATCGAGTCGGTGGAGAATACTAAGTGCTTTTCCATCGAATAAATTAATGAACTCGAGCTTCTTTATATCATTATCTAATCTATAAGTGTCTGCAACCATTTCGAATCGCTCAATAAACGGCTCGATATCGTCTCCCTCTACGTATTTTGACAGCTGTAACCTTGGGGTCACGGTGGTTGAGCTTACACCCTCACTTCCACTCGAGCTTTGACTTTCACTCGCACGTAATTTCAGTTCCAATACTTCCTTTTCATGTTCCCATTTCAATTGTTCTTGCTCTCTCTGTTCTCTTTCATTTTCTCTTATGGCCGCCCGTTCAAGTCTTTCTTCTTCTTGGCGGGTTTTCACGTATACTTGAATTTCGGCCTTATTTTCAATTCCCAATAGTTGAGCCTCTCCCAACAATTCTTGTACGGTAGACATTTTTAATTTATTTTCTATCGTTTCGGTTGCCTTAATTTCTGGACAGTTATGACTATCTACTCGTGAAAGTGTGCGCGTGTGTGACTGGAGTTAATACAACGCTCAGGTCCCTGTTCGGGCGCCAATATGTGACGGTGATGTGAGAATGATTAGATAATGTAATTTATAATATGACAATTACAACTTACCTTGCCCGGTTAATTTATGATCTTCGTTGGTTGGCTGCAGCGAAGAACGTACTCAGGGTTAACTCCCCGTTTAGGCCTCAATCATCACGCACATAATAAATTTTTATGTTAAGGGTTCTTCCCGATATATATGTATTTATATAGATAACAAATCTACTGGTGCATTTAAACAACCAATTGCAAATTTTCTATATTTATTCAACTCCAGTATGCCAACATGAATAAATTAATTTCACACACACACACACACTCACGCCACGCTAACTAGCTACTCGCTCTCGCTACGTCTCGTTCGTATACGTGACGATAGTCTAGGTTACGTTAACACTTGTAGTAATTCTATCAATTGTTACGCGAGTTGGAATATTTCTTAATGTCTCACACTTGGGAATAATTTAGAGTCTCACAACACACTCGTAATTTTCTTCAAAGATCCAACTTCCCCCTCACCTAATTCAGTGACTGAACCAGCGTCAATGCAACTAGTCAGTATACAACTGTAAAGCCTTGTGAAATCGTGTAATATACAACGAATTCGGCGTCTACGTTGACCACTCCCCACTGCACACGTGGAGGATTGATCTAGGTAAGGGAAGCTGACGAACGAGTGTGTCCTTCCTTCAAGTGTCCTGTTCCAACTGACCCAATTCTTCCTCCTTAACTGGAGGCTGGAAGTTCAAAATTTCTACTGACTCCTCCTCCTATCTGTGTTCGGTTCTCCTAATTGGCTACGATTTACATTGTACCCTCTCATTCCTTAGTTATACCTGCAATTGCAATTTACCTATGGCGTGCTAATAATTCCCAATGATTTCCCTCCACTTCACGATCATTTGCAATACCATAAGTTACCCTGGTAGCATAATTTATCAATACAAGATGTACTTAATGTACGAACACCTATATGTCTGAATGTGACAAATTCAGTTGAAACCCAGCCTTCCTGACCCTTTTCTAATTACCTGGTCTATTTTCGGATACTACCAGCGGATTAAGACTACCTGCAGATTAACCCGCACCCATCTCCTTTGTCTCATGAATGGAATATTCCAGAACCTTCTCTAGAACATTCCATATTGAGACCAGTATGGAATTTTCCAACTCTCTGTAATTCAAATTACGTCACGAGTCTATGCTGACTCGTGACACCATTATTATTATTATTATTATTTTTTTTTTATTTTTTTTATTTTTTTATTTTTTTTTTTAGTTATTATTGTTGAGTCATGTGAGATTTCCCAATTAATTTATTTTATATATATATAATTTTCTTGATTCAAATGGGATAGTGAGTTTTGATATCTATGGACGTTTGAGTTTTGTGTGTGTGTGTGTGTGTGTGTGTGTGTGTGTGTAATTCAAACCCTTTCATCTGCATTCCAATTTGTATTTCGTTTTTTTAAGGGAATATGCACAATTAATGGCTTTCAAAAAATATAGATACACTGAATAAACTGCATACATTTATATAGCCAACTGTACTGTAAATCAAACTCATACTGAAATCATAATGGAACACTATACTCGCTTATGGTCAGAGTTGAATGCCTCTACAATCCTCCAAGCTATGCCAGGAAACACCATATACACACAAGCAGTCTGTTCCGGGGTGACATAGTAGGTAGGGGTCAACAACCTCAACATTTCCACCCTTATTATCTCCTCTTAAAGATCCCTGCGTTGTAGCAAGAAAATTGGAAGTTAGTGAGTCCTTCAAACATTGCCACGAAACACCACCTGTATGGAAGGAGCGTGTCTGGTGGCATAGTCAGGAGGAATCAGAAGCCACCAAGTCTCATACACGATCACAGGGTCCTTAAGGGTAATAAAAAAATACAACTCGGAATATGATCAGCTATTTTTATTGCCTCCAGCGCGGTAGTCAAAATTAATGTAATCAGTGATCTTAAATTTTCACATTAACTCCAATTACGTGCACACTACGTTAACTGCATCTCCTTGATCATTGAGTTTGACCTTAATGAGACGACCACCATAAACCTACTTTCCCTGAAGTATGCGACCTTAATAATAATAATAATAGACTATTTTTATATATAACATTAGAACTTGGTTACAACTTGTGCCAATCAATACAACCCCACTATTGTATTGCTTAACATGTGACATTTAAATGCAATAGTTTCCAGACATTAAATAGCAAACTGACAAACTTTACCTAACCTATCCTATCCTACCTAACTTAATTTAACCTTTCCTTACCTAACCTAGCCTAACCATTCCTAACCTTAGCTAACTTAACCTAACCATACCTAACCTTAGCTAACCTAACCTTACCTAAAGTAACCAAACCATACCTGACCTTAGCTAACCTAACTTAACTTAACCTAACCTAACCTTGGACACGACAGCAACAGGTGGAGGAATTAAGAGTATAGATTCTCAATATCATTAAATTCTCCTACTGGTGGACTTTTAAAGGGGAAGAATCTCTTGTTGGAGGGTTATTGATTCGTCCAAATTATCCCAGGAAACACAATCAAGTCAACATTGTTATGAATAGGG
>JAWQEG010009354.1:0-19452 GCA_033782935.1 Petrolisthes cinctipes
GAATTTGAGAAAGAAAAGGAAGGTGATGGGTCGGGAAAACAAGACTGGTAAAGAGAAAGGGAAGAGAAGTTATGATGAAGAGAGAAGCCATAAAGAA
This sequence comes from Petrolisthes cinctipes, assembly GCA_033782935.1. NCBI lineage: Eukaryota > Metazoa > Arthropoda > Malacostraca > Decapoda > Porcellanidae > Petrolisthes > Petrolisthes cinctipes. Next base: position 98 of record JAWQEG010009354.1, read on the forward strand.
AAAATAATATAAAAGTAGGATGAATGTTAGGATGAGAATAATGTAAAGATGACATTCAGAGTATAGCATGAAGTCTCAGCACGATGACACTAAAAGAACTATGAAAGTGAGGTACAGAGGATTGGTTCAGTGAAAAAGAAACACTAGGGACGACAAAGGATTGACATCGTGAACAAATACCGTGAGAGTTAACATAATGGAATAATAATATGAGAACAGACACCATAAACTGACATTGTAAGTTGACACCAAGAGAGATGACACGGTGAGAGTTAACATAATGGAATAAGACTATGAGAACAGACACCATAAACTGACATAGAGCGAGTTGACACAGTCCGAGTTGGCACCGTGAAAGTGGCCAGGGTGCTCATTAGATCCCCAAGAGCCTCCTACCAGAACTAATTACGTCCCAGGAGGCGAGAACAACAAGGAATGTTTTGAGGAGATGCTAATGTCACACTACGTCCACAGGGAGGTCTTGGCTATTCCCAGCACCTTTCAACGCGTCATACCAGCCGAGTTTGTGCAAATATATACTCTGCAACTTGTTTAAATTTGTAGAGGCATAAGTTGTATATTTTGTATTCAGTTTAAATTGTATACAGTGAACTCGTACCATTATGGGACCGGTGAGACGTGACCACTTTATGTCCACTACCGCTAACGAAGTGGTCTCGAAGGATGCTGGAGTTGACCCTCACGTCGTAACAGGCGGTACAAATGGCTCGTTAGGGTGCCGTGCCGCCGTCTGTCCTACATAACTACACTATACCTGTTTACATACCGGGAAGCTGACGCAGGTCTCCACTTGGGAACGTGAGGGAAAAGGAGAAATAATGTGGTGTTAGTTGTTTTAATTGCTGTCCCGGCGGAAAACATGTTGGCTGTCATTTCCGCCTTGGGCATTATTACGATCATCAACAGCATGATTGACCCAACTTTTGTCACGTCCGTCCTGAGTTCGAGACAGCATAAAGGTGTTTTATTGTTATCATTATTAGTTTTACCAGCAATTTTACCAAACCATACACATCCATTCTTCATAATAGAATACAATTACAAGAATGCCATAGTGATTTTAAATGTGAGCTTACAATATAAGGAGTTTACATATTTCAAAGGACTGAAAACATCAGATGCATTAAAGAACAGGGAGACGCTACAAACGTACACAAACCAACACACACATCAACAAACACACACACACACACACACACACACACACACACACACACACACACACTCACACACACACACACTCGTAACTGAATTCCCCACCTGTTTACGTTCAATCCCAGCAAAGTAAACAGATTTTCTTATCTTGTTGCGCTGCTTAATCTACTTTTTACTTTGTTTATCACGCTCTCCTGGGATGCTCTGAAATTCTGTTTTTCCGCAAAACTGTCTATCTGTCTGTCTCGCTTCTCTTTCTAACCTTCCCACTCTGTCTGTGTCGCATCTCTCTTACTATTTCTTTTCTCTCTTCCATTTTCTCATTTTTCATGTTGTTAGTTCTCCAGTTATTGAGTTATGTATATGCTTCACTTTCTTTAATGAATGTTTGTTTTATTCATGTATTTCTTGGCATTTCTGTATCAAACAAAGGCACACACACACACACACACACACACACATTCACTGAGGCACGCACGCGCTCACAGGCAAAGCACTCACACACACTAAAACCACATCCACCGTCCCGAAAGCAGCTTGCACTCCCTCCACAACACAACTATCCTCCCTCCTCCATAAAACTCCGGTCCGTATCAATTAACACTTGATTGCGACCCAGTGGAATTGGATTGGGAAAGGTAAGGAAGGTCTACTAAGCTGGAGTGGTGTGCAGTGAGTATCTACCATGTACGTACAGTCGGCGGCAAAAGTCCTGTCGCCTCACTTGCTTCACCGAGGCACGCAATGTTCATAGACTCGAGATTATTAGGTGTAGAAAATATGTGTATTTCTCGAGTCCATGAACACTGTGCGTCTCGGTGAAGCAGGTGAGGCGACAGGACTTCTGCCGCCGACTGTACATCTATCACGTATCTACACCACCTACAGGTACTAACAAATGCAAAGTCGTGTCGTTAAATATTGTGGAAACATTATGGTAAAGAGCTAATTATACTTGGCATATAAATTATTGTGGTGGGGATTTCATTATGTTTCACGAGTTACATTAAATCATCGGATAAGATTGCGACATGACTTTTGTCTTTGATAGTACACTAATTTGCCCACTGGATGTTATAATTTTGTTTTGGTGTATGTGTTTGTTCGATGACTATCCTTAAATGTTGTTATTCAATAAACGCTGGGTGATGCTTGTGAACTTTTGCCGCCAACTGTACATTGTTTCCACCATGTGTACATTACCTAACCCCGTACACAATTCTAATACACAATACAATACACTGCTCACATTGTACAACAGTAAAATAAATACAACTACATAAAACTCGTCCCCAAGTTACATAGAATTATACGAATCTCACAATACCTCACAATACAGCTAACAATACACAGCATAACTCACAATACACACCACTATACTCACAGTGAACAGCCCACCTCACCTCATAAACCTCACGATGCACACACACAACACAACTCACAATATATACCACTACTCACAATGCACCACACACTTGACAATGAACAGCACACCTCACAACACACACACACACACACACACACACACACACACACACACACACACACACACACACACACACACACACCTTCCTTCATTTTGCCCCTCAGACTGGAACGTCGTAAAAGGAGATGGCCCACTATCTCATCCCAGCGTCATGCAAAGAACGTGAGAGCCTGCCTGCATGGCGCTACGAGTGTGTGTGTGTGTGTGTGTGTGTGTGTGTGTTCCGCTGCAATGTCTTCATCCACCCGTACAGTATATACCACTCTCCCCCCTCCCCCCCACATGGTATAGTAGTAGAATATATGGTGCTAAATTGTTTCGTGTGTTTATAGTTTCATTCAGACCTGGAGTGAGGCGATGTGGTAACACTCTGATGAAAACGCTTGACGTCTTATGGTTTTTAAAAGAATATTGATTGAGTTTTATGCTGCTATCAGGACACCTTTTTTTTTTCATAATCGTGATATTTTAGTGATGAGCAAATTTGTGGCGTTACGTATGTTGTATTGGCGATAAGGAATCAGAGTTAGTATGTTATTCCTCCCATTCTCCCAACTCGTCGAAATATTTAAACAACAAACCATCAAGAACTGGCCAAAATGCAATCACCAAGCAACACACGTCACATACACATTATTATTACTCACTTAAACATCTACTCGCAATACACGTCTCATACACATTAAATTACTCCCTTAACATCTACTCGCAATACACGTGACATACACATTAATATTACTCACTTAACATCTACACGCAATACACGTCACATACACATAATATTACTCACTTAAACCTCTACTGGCAATACACATCCCATACACATTAATATTACTCACTTAAACCTCTACTGGCAATACACATCCCATACACATTAAATTACTCACCTAAACATCTACTCGCAACACACATCACATACACATTAATATTACTCACTTAACATCTACTCGCAATACACGTCACATACATATTAACTTACTCACCTAAACATCTACTCGCAATACACGTCTCACACATTAAATTACTCACTAAACATCTACACGCAATACACATCACTTACACATTAATATTACTCACTCAGCATATACTCGCAACACACGTCACATACACATTATATTACTCACCTAAACATCTACAGGCAATACACGTCACATACACATTAATATTACTCACCTAAACATCTACTCGCAACACACGTCACATACACATTATATTACTCACCTAAATATCTACAGGCAATACACGTCACATACACATTAATATTACTCACCTAAACATCTACTCGCAACACACGTCACATACACATTAATATTACCCACCTAAACATCAACTCCCTTGCATCATTATCCCTATCCTATCCAAGTACTAACCTCCTTCATTCTCGGTATTTCCCTGGTTTCAAAAAATGTTGGTGGGTGAAGTTAGGGGGCGAGACTAGTAGAGCTTAAAGTCCCTCCCTTCATCTCAACTTTCCCTATGAAGGACATCTCAGCGCTTCCCGCAATTAGATAAGTTACCCCGAGAACCCTAATTAAAATACATCTCCCTGGGCTGCGCTGAGTAAGAAAACGAGGATCTGACACAAGTTTGGCCTCGGGGTAAGGAAGGAAGGAAGGAAGGAAGGCGCGAGGTGGGTGGGTAAGGACGGCCACCAATATCCCAAAGTCTGACACCATACGGGGATTATTATTATTATTATTATTATTATTATTATTACTGGGAAAGGGGAATGTGTTGTGTTGTCAGATTATTGAAAGATGTTGATTCCTCCACACGAAGACCTGCTCAGAATAATAATAATAATAATAATAATAATAATAATAATAATAATAATAATAATAATAATAATAATAATAATGGGTTTCTTGTTTAGTTACTCCTCTTGACGATCTGTACAGTTGCCCACATAACTACACATCAATTTAAAGTTAGTTTGCATAAGATAAAAACCAATATAAGAAAGAGTGTTAATAATTTCTTCGTATCTGATAGACTAATAATACGTATGACTTATGAATCAAACAGAGACATTGAAAGTTATTGAAACCTTGGCTTATTATTCTCTAAAATTCTCCTAACCAATGCTAACCTAACCCTAGAGTAACGTAGCCTTCACTATAATATGCATCCTTCCTTGTGCTAAAAATAATAATAAAAATTTAATACTGAAATTTCCCTGTAGCCTGAGAGAGGTGGGAGTAACGAAGGAAGGGAGGGAGTAGGAAGGGAGGGAGTAGGAAGGGAGGGAGTAGGAAGGGAGGGAGAGTAGGAAGGGAGGGAGTAGGAAGGGAGGGAGTAGGAAGGGAGGGAGCAGGGAGGGAGTAGGAAGGGAGGGAGAGAGTAGGAAAGGAGAGAGAGTAGGAAGGGAGAGAGTAGAAAGGAAAGGGAGGGTAGGAAGGGGGAGAGTAGGAACGGTGGAAGTAGAAAGGAAGGAAGAGCAGTAAGGGAAAGAAAGGAGGAAGGGAGGGTAGAAAGAGAGATAGAGTAGGAAAAGAGAAAGAGTAGGAAAAGAGAAAGAGTAGGAGAGAGAGAGAGAGAGAGTAAGAATGGAGAGTAGGAAGAGAGTCCAGTTCACCTGTAACGGAGGGTGAGGCCAGCGTAATGGAACCATCACAGGTAAATGGGTCCCAATTAGCCTAGGTATGCCCTTGTTAGCGGGAGGATAATTGCCCCTGTGTATATTAAAGAAAACAGTAGGTGTATGAAGGGGGGAGTCATATATTTGGTAAGTGGTGGTAGTGATAGTGGTAATGAAAGAGAGTGGTGGTAGTGGTAATTAAATATAGGTGTGGTAGTGGTATGTTAGAGAGTGGTGGTAGTGGTAATGGTAATGAAAAAGAGTGGTGATAGTGGTAATGGTAATGAAAGAGTGGTGGTAGTGGTAGTGGTAATGAAAGAGTAGTGGTGGTAGTGGTAATTAAATATAGGTGTGGTAGTGGTAATGTTAGAGAGTAGTGGTGGTAGTGGTAATGTTAGAGAGTGGTGGTAGTGGTAGTGGTAATGAAAGAGAGTGGTGGTAGTGGTAATGTTAGAGAGTGGTGGTAGTGGTAGTGGTAGTGGTAATGAAAGAGAGTGGTGGTAGTGGTAGTGGTAATAAAAGAGAGTGGTGGTAGTGATAGTGGTAATGAAAGAGAGTGGTGGTAGTGATTGTGGTAATGAAAGAGAGTGGTGATAGTGATAGTGGTAATGAAAGAGAGTGGTGGTAGTGGTAATGAAATAGTAGTGATAGTGATAGTGGTAATGAAAGAGAGTGGTGGTAGTGATAGTGGTAATGAAAGAGAGTGGTGGTAGTGATAATGAAAGAGTGGTGATAGTGGTAGTGGTAATGAAGTATAATATATAGTAGTGATAGTGATAGTGGCAATGAAAGAGAGTACAGATAATGAGAGTCTAGGTGATAAATTAAAAGGAACAACATTATATTTTGGACATATTGGAAGGCTATTAATTCCTCCAACCCACGCTACAAAACAAACCTCTTCCCTATACGAGTTGGCAGATCTGTTTTGTAGCGTAATTTTGAAGGAATTAGTAGCCTGCATATCATCTACAAATCTAATTAAAGAGAAAGAAAGAAGACAACGATAGGCCTCGGAAATTCCACTTAGACCAAACAGAATCTCTTCAACTCACGACTCCAACTTTCTCCTACAGACAATCTCACTCTATGCTAACATTATCTTTCTTTTTTTCTACTTGCAATATCGTCTCTTTTCTAATTTTATCTTTTTTTCTACTTGCAATCTCGTCTCTGTTCTAACTTTATCTTTTTTCTACTTGCAATATCGTCTCTATGCTAACATTATCTTTCTTTTTTTCTACTTGCAATATCGTCTCTTTTCTAATTTTATCTTTTTTTCTACTTGCAATCTCGTCTCTTTTCTAATTTTATCTTTTTTTCTACTTGCAATCTCGTCTCTTTTCTAATTTTATCTTTTTTTCTACTTGCAATCTCGTCTCTATTCTAACTTTATCTTTTTTTCTACTTGCAATCTCGTCTCTTTTCTAACTTTATCTTTTTTTCTACTTGCAATCTCGTCTCTATTCTAACTTTATCTGTCTTCTAATTGCTATCTCGTCTCTATTCCTCATATTTCTTCTTATTGCAATCTGGTCTCTATTCCTTATCTTTCTCCTACTGACAATCTCGCTTTTATTCTAACTTTATCTTTCTATCACTTGCAATCTTACCTCCATCCTAACACAACTCTCTCTCTCTCTCTCTCTCTCTCTCTCTCTCTCTCTCTCTCTCTCTCTCTCTAGTAATTTCCTTGTAACAATGTCCCCTCTAGTACTGTATATTACAAGTTATATTGACTGGTTGATATAATAGTATTGTCATCTGTATACATATAGTAATTTCCCCGTCATCCTTATAGGCTACAGATAAAAAAATTTCTGTGATCTTTATACCATGTTCCATCTAGTGTAGTACTGTTTATTATAAATTTATTTAACTAATTGATATAATAATATTGTCATCTTTATACACATAATAATATTCTGTGATCTTTACTACTGTAGTACTGAATTATATAAGTTTGTTTCAATTGTTGATATAATATTGTCATTCATCTTTACACATAGTAATTTACCTGTAACCATGTTCCATATATTACTGTACTGTATATTACAAGTTTATTTCACTAGCTAATACAATAATAATCATCTTTATGCATATTATAATTTGATATACTATGTTTGCCGCTCCATGAGCGTAATAAATTAATCAAAACAATCTCTCTCTCTCTCTCTCTCTCTCTCTCTCTCTCTCTCTCTCTCTCTCTCTCGTGCGAACTCCCCGACTCCTCTGTGTGGCGAAGTTGTGAGGGCAGGGAGCAGTTCTGACACACTAGCCACTCCCACGGCACTTGGTGAGAGGCTGGGGCTTAAGGGGATCATATTATATTTTGAGAGAGAACTGGAGGGCTAGTGACTCCTCCAAACTATGCCGGAAAACAGACCACTTCAGGGAGATGTGTTTTGTTGCATTGTTCACTGGACTACGTAGACTCCACCACTTGGCCCACCATAAACGACCTAAATGTGGTAATATACTTTTGATACACTGAAGCGCCTTGATTCCTCCAAAGTACGTCAGGAAACAGAACCAGGTTAACAATAGTAATGGTGGCCTGTTGCTTGGAATAGTTTGGAGGAATCACTTGCTCCAGATTTACCACCACCAACACTGTAATACCGTACTTCCCCCCTTCCCTTAATGTTCATGGGTCTGCAACAGCTAAAATACGGACGGCATCGCTAATTGAACTCAAAGTTTTCCCATTTGCAGGCAAGAGGATTTAGTACGTAAGGAAGTTTGTGGTTAGATCTTGGCTTTGGGTCCTCGAGGGGGTATTTGATGTCCCATTTCTATTCATGGTCTGTTGTGTTACATCTCACCCCTAAATTCGATAACACATATGTCTCTCAGAGGGTCAAGAGGTGGTGGTGATATCGTGAATGTACGTGTCAATAAAATAATAATAAAATGTGCTTAGTCTAGGGATAATATTTCTAAATGTTTTTTGTATTAAACAACATAAAAAAAATCCCACCATTAAAAAAAAAAAAAGAATAATTTCCATTGATAACCATTCCCGCATTCAGTTACCTCTTTTGGCTCTTCTCCCCTTCCTCCTCTCTCCTCTAACAACTCTCATTAACCTTTGCTAAGTACTCTGCCCACCCTCTTCTTTCCCTTTCACACACACACACACACACACACACACACACACACACACACACACACCACATTATGAGAAAACAATAACACTCTGGGCAACAGCTGCTGGTCCCAAGTCTTATGGCGAGGCAAGAGGGGAGACCGTAAGTGTAGTGAGGCTTTAAAAGGTGTGGTAAAGTAAAGGGTTCACTCCAGGTGGTTGAGAGTATGCAAAATATAATGTGGGGGATTATCTTATACTCAGTGAGGAGAAATTATACCAGGAAATGTGTGGTTAGTTTGTGTTAGATATTCTCAGTGCGACATGTTTCTATAAAGGTTTTCTAAGCTTAAAATTGTCAAGAGAAATGTGTATATACTGCTGTTCACACTCAGGAAGGATGATTTAAACCCCACTTTGTTAAATGATAAACCATAATTTGTATCTGACTAACATTAATTACAGGGACACTAAACATTCCCACTTCGTTGCGCACTCACTTGTCCCTCACCTTGCCTAACACCATTTGTATCAATCATTTTATCAATCAAATACCATCTTCTTTTGTTAGGGAATTTATAACAGTGAAGGATCCTGTAAAGTTCTGTCCAAATCTGCAACAACATTGAACAATAAAAAAAAAACTCACACACACACACACACACATCTGTTAAATATAATAAAATAAGTAAAACAAAGCAAAGAAGAACAGAACGACAGAGGCCAAAACCAAGCTAGAGTATTGACGAAGTAGCACTGCAAAATTACTGGCCCAGATCCCGGTCGACCCTTGTATTTTACTCGCAGTAGCATGGGTGGTGAGGCAGTAAGTCAGGAGAGGAGAGGAGACGAGGGAAGATAGGCTAGTCTGTCCCTCAATAGCCAGTGGTTGCTGTAGTAGAAAACGCCAACATCCTCCTACTCCTCCTCCTCCTTCTCTTCCTTCCTTTGGCCTAGTATCTCCTCCTCCTCCTCCTGTGTTCTGTAAATTATCTCCTTCCCCTTTGCTTACTCTGTTTTAATTCTCTCTCTCTCTCTCTCTCTCTCTCTCTCTCTCTCTCTCTTATATATATATGCTTGCCACATTTTATAGCTCTCTCTCTCTCTCTCTCTCTCTCTCTCTCTCTCTCTCTCTCTCTCTCTCTCATATATATGCTTGCCACATTTTATCTCTCTCTCTCTCTCTCTCTCTCTCTCTCTCTTGACTGTTCCTAATCTTTCTCTCCTTCCTCTCATACCCTTAACTCTTACTTTATCTGACATATATATTCTCCTTCTCCCTCGTTTCCTCTGTTTACTCCTCATTTCCTCTTTTAGATTTATTTTTTCTTCCATATTTATCCTCCCTTTCTTTATCTTCACATTTTCAGCTTGCCTCCACTTTCGTCTCTCTCTCTCTCTCTCTCTCTCTCTCTCTCTCTCTCTCTCTCTCTCTCTCTCTCTCTCTCTCTCTCTCTCTCTCTCTCTCATTATTGGCTTCCACTTTCCTCTATTTTGTTATTCCCTTCATTATATTTTCTCTCTTGATTCTTGCACATTTTCCATTCCGGTATGATTTTCCCTCTCTCTCTCTCTCTCTCTCTCTCTCTCTCTCTCTCTCTCTCTCTCTCTCTCTCTCTCTCCATGTTATCAGTATTTTCAGTATTCTCCTCTTTTCCTTATTTCCTTATTCGTCTATATGCTTTACCGATTATTTTACCCCGAGTCCAACTTTATTCTTTACACTTCCCCTTCTCCGTTGTTTTGTTTTTCTCTTTGCATTTTATAACTGTTCCCTACCTTCTCTCTCTCCTGTCCTGTCTTTCCCTCCCTTCCCCTTCCTATATTTTTCTGTACATATCTTGCAATACAGACTTTGCCATTTTTATATCTTGCATTCTTTTTAATAGAGTTTATCGTGGCAAATATTCTTGCATTTCAGTCAGCATTAATTAAGGGCATGATTCCTCCTAACTACTCCAAGCAACAGGATACCATTGTATGTGTTTGGTTCTGTATATGGGTTCTGTTTTCCTGACATACTTCGGAGGAATCAAGGCACTCCAATGTACCAAAAGTATATATTACCCCCTTACTTACCATCTGACTTGGTCCAAATACCTTCAAAACATCCAAATGCGGATTTTTGCTTATTTTGGTCCTAAAACTATTTAGAAATGTTCCCAATATCGTATGCAAGTCATCCGCCTTACTATTACCGCATGCAGGCCGACGGTGCACTCTGAAACGCGTCTCCATTCTGAGTTAATATTCAGAAGTATAACCTTGTTTACCATAGTAAACATTATGTTTACAGTACTAAAAATCTGTCTACAATATTACTATACATTGACAAATTTTATGTGTGAAAATGACTGCAATCAAGAAAGAAAAAGTCATGAAAAAATAGTGATGAAAGTTTTGAAAAATACATTGTAGTAATGACTTTAAAGGTCCGTAGCACAAAACAAGAAATTTTTGGATTAAAAAAATTGCCAAAAATAGAATTTTAATTGGAATTGCTTGTATATCCACATGTTTGTAGAATACTTCAATCAGTAATTATTATTTTTTTTTTAAATTAAAACCGTTAGTGTCAGAGGGAATTTTATTTAGAAAATCGTCTTTTCCCTTTTCTAGCCCTCTCCCCTTCTTCTTTTTCTTTTCTTTTTTCTTTTTGTCTTCACCATCTTTTAAACTACCTGAATCCTGCTGTTCTTCTCCATTTTCCTTTCTCTCTCGTTCGGTGTTCCTACAGCTTTACTTTACATACGGTATATATTTCTTTGGGTCACAATTCTTTCTGGTTAATAGTATTATAATATGAATTTCTCGCTAACTTTTCTCACATGAACATATATGTGACTGTGTGTGAGTGTGTGTGTGTGTCCTTTTCATTCACAAGAAAACATCACATAATGTCCTTCATTTTCTTTCCCACGAAATGTACACAAGAAGGTCATAATATCATTTATATAGTAAGCAAAATATATTAATCCTCAGATAGACATAAACACAGAGCAGTTATCAGCATCAGTCACTGAGGGATTATAATACATGAAGGGTTGAAGCCACAAAACCTCCCCTCTTACAGTCAGTTAGGGGCCTTTGTGATGATTCAGTCGGCTTGTTATCATTCGCTTATTCCACTATGACAAAACAATGCACTGCTGCGGAATAACTATATGGAAGGGACGTCGCTGATATAATTTTGCGTAGGTCATAACTGATCTCTCGTCAAATTAATGTACTGATGTTTTAACTGCAGAGGGATTTTGAAGGAAAGAGAGAAAGTAAACATAGAGGGAAGGTAAACATTGAGGATTTTGAAGGAAAGAGGGAAAGTAAACATAGAGGGAAGGTAAACATTGAGGATTTTGAAGGAAAGAGGGAAAGTAAACATAGAGGGAAGGTAAACATTGAGGATTTTGAAGGAAAGAGGGAAAGTAAACATAGAGGGAAGGTAAACATTGAGGATTTTGAAGGAAAGAGGGAAAGTAAACATAGAGGGAAGGTAAACATTGAGGAAATTCGTAGGCCGTATAGCATGAGTTAATTAAGATGGATTGGTATAGAAACTAATGGAAAGGAATTACAACTTATTCTGATAGGAAACATGAAAAACAATCAAGAGTCATGAAATCGAGAGTCATGATAACTACAGAAAATAACAGGAAAAGATAAGGAAGGAGTAGGACAGATTGAGGTAAAATATAAAGACGTATTGCGAAGTCTTATACAATGGTGTGATACTGTCTGAAAGTTATAGAATACAACGTGTAAATTTATACTTATATACTTTATTTTCGACCACTGTTTTTGTCTTCTAATTCATATATAGATTTTAGCTGTTATTTCTGTTCATTACCTTCCTTGTTCTGTTTTTACCATATTTCACATTTTCCTTTCCTTCCTTTCCTATTTGGTACGTATTCTTCAATATGAATCACACTTTTACTGCCACTTCAGACTCATTTCGCTCCCATTTTCCATCCATTCTACGACACGACAGCCATTTCTCCCAACCCTTCCTTCACTTCCATATTTCACTTCCATTTTCCCATCTGAATTGCATTTCATTCCCACGTCCCATCTGGCTTCCATTTCGTCCCCACTTCACTACCACACCTTGCTGGACTCGTCACCACCAACTATCCACCTTCACCACCACCACCACCACCATCACCAACAACAACAACAACAACAACAACCACCAGATTTCCCCGAACTCCAGCAAAACAAATTTCCTCCCAGCTTGCGATAACGTCACCATCTTTTTCCGGGGAGGTATTTCCAGTGCGCGACACAAGAGAAACGAAACACACGATAAAATAAGAGGACACTAAGAAAAGAAGCTTACAACGAGAGTAATGAGGGCCTCGGTGGCTCTCCAAGACGGCAGCAAGCAGACCGCATTTACTTAGCTCAGGTCACGGGGCCCATGTTGCTCTCTCCCTCTGTGTGTGTGTGTGTGTGTGTGTGTGTGTGTGTGTGTGTGTGTGTGTGTCCCTCTTTGCTGGTCCCACGAAAGAGTTGGTGTATTGTCGTGGCTGGCATGACATCCTTCCCGACCTCCTCATTATGTTCTTCCTCATGGGTGCTCGAGGAAACTATTTCAAAATGAATTTTCTTTCGCTTTGTGTCATGGTGTGTGTGTGTGTGTGTGTGTGTGTGAGTGTGTGTGTGTAAGAGAGGGAGAGATATTATATTTATGTTTTTGCTGTCGCTTATATTCATCTTTATACAGCCTGAGAAAGACTTGTTTTTCTTATAAAAATTATTATCAGTGTGACAACAAACAATGTTGTTTTAAGTCAGTAGGGACGAAATCGTACAAAGTCTTAAGCGAAAACACACACACCATTAAGTCACATAATGGAAAATATTCGTCTCCTAAAATAGTGGCCGAACAAAAAATAATAAAATTTCAAGATTGCATCGTTACCTCATTTTGTTAGGACAAGTCAACACACAAGACTATCAACAACCTAACAATGACCACTTCACATCTCTACAGAGAATCACCACCATACACCCATAATGGAAAAAATAAGTGTTTGACCTTTTTTTATACATTCCCTGCCCAACCATGCCGCAAGATATTAATTTAGTGTGGCTGGACAAGTGATGGATGGAAGCGTGGAGAGAAGAGATAGCAGGAGGGAGGGAGGGAGGGAGGGGCAGGTGATGGGGAGGGAGGGAGGGAAGGGCAGGTGATGGAGAGGGCGTTGGAGGCTGTAATGGAGAGGGGAGACAGTGATGGACAGAGTGGTGGAGTGGTGGAGATTTTGACGGAGAGTGAGGCTGTGATGATGATTGAGTGGAGTGATTTTTCCCCTTGCCTGCGTTTGCCTCCTGATGTCGGGGGAATGGATGACGTTGTAGAAAAATGAGATGTTGATGATGATGATGATGCGACAAAACTGATATGAGACAACGAGACATTTTGCTGGATGACGAGAAGTGGACAAGTGGACGAAGATTCAATAATGCTACACACTGCACATTGGGGATTATTTTTAAGGCAGTCGTGATACCTCTCTCTCTCTCTCTCTCTCTCTCTCTCTCTCTCTCTCTCTCTCTCTCTCTCTCTCTCTCTCTCTCTCTCTGTGTGTGTGTGTTAGTGTGTGTGTGTGTGTGTGTGTGTGTGTGTTAGTGTGCGTGTGCGTGAGTGTTAGTGTGTGTGTGTGTGTGTTGTTGTTTTTGTTGTTGTTATTGTTTTTTGAATGGAGTCTATACCCATCGAGTACAAAAGGGATCAATTTACATATCACTGGATTACAGTTGTGTAGAGAGAAATATTTTGATGATGTTTAATATAGACAAAAATAATAACAACAAACAAATAACAACAACAACAACAACAAATAATAATAATAATAATAATAATAATAATAATAATAATAAACAACTTACCCTTTCGTATTTCTTTTCTGTACCTTTTTGTTATCTATAAAAATATATTCTTTCCTTTACCTAACAATAATTTCTGAAGTCCTTTTTTGACCCTCGCTGTACAGTCGGCAAAAAAAAGTATTAGAACTCCCCTATGGATAATTATAGTCAACTTCAATGTAAGGTTGGTCACAATACTTTTTTTGCCGACTGTACATGTTCAATCCTTCCAATACTATTATCGTCGAAATCCTATTCTCTTTTTCCAATGCTATTCTCCTGGCCTTTACTCCATACTTTTACTTTTTTTTTTTTTCTTTTTTTTTTTTTTTAAGGGACCCTCATGTTGTAGTAAAAAAATTGGTTATTAGTGAGTCCTTCAAATATTGCCACGAAACACCACCCATATTGAAGTAGCTTGTTTCATGGCATAGTCAGGAGGAATTGGAAGCCACTAAGTCTCATACACGATCACAGGGTCCTTAAGGGGTTAATTCACTTTTGTTACGTTGGAGTGCCTTGATTCCTCCAAAGTATGCGAGGAAACAGAACCAGAAAAGCAGAAATAATGGTGTTCTGTTGCTTGGAAGAATTTGGAGGATTCAGATACTCTTGAACTACCAACAAAATATTTTCCCTTAATAAATTCTCTCTCCCTTACTATTTCTGAGTTCTTCATCTTCTACTCTCATGCTGATTCTCTTTGCCGACAATAATTATCAAGAGATTTTATTCGGAGCTCCATAATTCTTCCAAACTATGCCAAGGAAGAGTCCATCCATATTGATTGAGTATTGGCTGTATTCAAGAACATCCGTGGTGTATACGATGGCGTGGTACGATGGCTCCATAGACAAACAATACAGCCATCGTACCGGTATTACCACGCCATCGTATACACCACAAATGTTCTTGAATACGGCCTTCTGTTTCTTGTCACAGTCGGATGAACAATAACTTCTTACGTACGTTTCTAACCCAACCTCTGACTCAGTGGTTGGAAAGGGAGGCATATTGTGGTATAGATTTCCTATTTTACTCGCCTGTGATCTTCCTCCTCTTCCTTTGCCCTTTCATCCCTGCCATCCCTATACTCCCTGTCGTCCCCTTGTTGTCCTTGTTGTTCTTTGTCCCTTTACGTTAAGATTGATTACCGTATACAGGGGAAGAAAGACGAACTGACTGTGTTATACGAGGCTAGAAAAACCGTGTATCACAATGAAGACGGTGACAGAATAGAGGAGGGACAGCAGGTATGAAGAAAAATGAAGGAATGTGGGGAGAGCAAATACGAAGGAAAATGAAGGAAAGAGGGGACAGCAAACAAGAAGGAAAATGAAGGAAAGGGAGAACAAAAAGCACCAAGAAAAATCAAGGAATGAGAGGACAGCAAACACGAAGGAAAATCAAGGAAAAATGAGTGATAGCAGGGAGAACGAAGGAAAGAATGGATAGCTGACGTGGAATCCCTGAGGCTACGACAGTGTACTCAACTTTAATTATTGGTTTAGGTTAAAATACACACTACCATCCCCTTCCTTTCCTTCACACAAACGCAATGTACAATGTAATAAGCTATCCCAAGGGAGGAGGTAAGAGCAAGGAACGGGACCTTGGCTGGCAATTGGAGTAGACATGAGAGGGATTAGTTCGTAATTGTATTTACTTCACTTCCCTCCTCCTCTGTTACTTCACTTAATTCCCTCCTTTTCCTTTACTTCTCTCCCTTGCTCCACTTCTCTAAAATGGCTAAACTCTTTTTCATTTGTTTTACTTCATTCCCTCCTTTGCTTCACAACCCTACTTTCCTTCTCTTCCCTAATCCTCTTTTGCTTCACTTCCCTCACTTCCTCATCTTCCTCCTCCTCCCTTGCCACCATGGTCATATTTTACTCACTGTCCATTCTGCTGTACAGTGGACATTTGGCTCCCTTCCCTTCCCTGCCCTTTTCTTCCCTTCCCTGCCCTTCCCTTCCCTTCCCTCACTAAACTACTCTCTGCACTACACTATACACAACACTACACACACATATATATACACACACACACATACCACTACACTACACTTCAAATGCAGTATACACACACACACACATACACATACCACTTCACTGCTACACACACACACACACACACACACACACACACACACACACACACACACACACACACACACACCACTACACTACACTACACTACACATGCAGTACACACACACACATACACACACCACTACACTACACACACACACACACACACACACACACACACACACACATACACACACCACTACACTACACACACACACACTACACTACACACACACACGACCTACACACACACACACACACACACACACACGACCTACACTACACACACACACACACACACACACACACACACACATACACACACCACTACACTACACACACACACGACCTACACACACGACCTACACTACACACACACACACACACACACACACGTACACAACTGATAACTGTGTGTGTCCCTCCCTACTCCTCCCCATCTCACTCATATCCAAGCTGAAAATATTTTGCTTATGACCCAGATTAATTACGGTAAGCCTTGTAATGAATGTGAGGCTTAATTAACTTTGGAATGACAATTGTGACCACTTAAATGTCCCACCAAATACAGGAAATAATACATAACCTCATCCTGAATAAAGAAAATAGTGCCGTGTTTGTGGTAAATCTGGAGCAACTGATTCCTCCAAACTATTCCAAGCAACAGGCCAACGTTATTTTTGTTAATATAGTCCTGTTTCCTGGTATACGTTGGAGGAATCAAGACACTCCAATGTACCAAAAGTAAGCATGGTGTTATTGATAGTTCACTGGGCCGTATGCAAGAACATTCATGGTGCATACGATGGCGTGGTACCGGTACGACGGCTCTATTGGTTTTCTATGCAGCCATTGTACTGATACCAAGCCATCGTAAGCACCATGAATGTTCTTGAATATGGTCCACTGTATCACTAATTTAGGGGATATTCTCTTGTTTGTTAAATTAGAAGGTCTCTGATTCCTCCAAACTATGTCAGGAAACAGACAGACAGACAGACAGACAGACAGACAGACAGACAGACACCCTCAATGGTACTAATAGGGGATCTGTTTCGGTGGCTTATAGTTGGGAGGAATCACAGACCTTCCAATTCACCAACAAGAGAATCTCCCTTTCCAGTATCTTATAGAAAAATTGTTTATCAAGTAAAAGTGGATGGATCTTCCTGACTTGAAGCCGAGGTAAGGAAAAAAAGAATAATTAATTAATACAGGCATTATTAAAACACAGATAATTAGTTGCAACACAGTGCACTGAAATGTCAAAAGTTGTCTTCATTACAAGGAGCTTAATTAAGGAAGGAATACACTTTAGGCATATTAAAAGCACATTAATTCCTTCAAAATATGCCAGGAAACAGGAACAAAATAACAAAAAATAATGGTGGCCTGTTGCTGGGAATAGTTTGGAGGAATTAGTTGCTCCAGAATGACCACCAACACTGTACTACTCTCATGGGGTGGGTTGTATTGGAGGGCTATTACTGATTCCTCTAAACTATGCCACGAAACAAACCACCCCATATGTGTTATTGCAAGTATAGGGGATCTGTTTCGAGGCGCAGCTTGAAGGAATCAGAACCTCTCCGCATTACATTCAAGAGAAAGAATATTCCCTCCATCAAGCAATATTGTTTTGTTTATAATGTTGTACTCTGGCATGAATTATTACACTCAACTGGACACCAATCACAAATATACACTCCTATTCGTATACTAAACTCGGTGAATGTAAGCAATAGCATCCTAATTAGACAGTGTGTTTCTCTCTACCATAATAAAGTTGGAAATAGTGAACCAGGGGAATGTATGAAAGAAAGAGGATCCTAATGATATAGACTGATAGTATTTCTCTCAACCATAAGGGAGTTGGGAAGTTGGGAAGCAGGGGAATATTATGTAAGAAAGAGTATGCTAATAAAAGTGTGTGTTTCTCTCTGCTATAAAGGAGTTGGGAATAGTAAAGCAGGGAAATATATGTAAGAGAATAGTGAAAGAAAAGAGAATAGAATATGTATGTAAGAGAATAGTGAAGCAGGGAAATGTATGTAAGAGAAGAGTGAAAGAATAGAAAAAAAAGAGAATAGAATATGTATGTAAGATAATAGTGAAGCAGGGAAAAGTATGTAAGAGAAGAGTGAAAAAATAGAAATAAAAGAGAATAGAAAATGTATGTAAGATAATAGTGAAGCAGGGAAATATATGTAAGAGAAGAGTGAAAAAATAGAAAGAAAAGAAAATAGAAAATGTATGTAAGAGAATAGTGAAGCAGGGAAATGTATGTAAACGAGTATCCTAATAAGAGTGTGTGTGTGTGTGTGTTTCTCTCTACCATAAGGGAGTTGGGACTAGTGTTGTGTTGGAGGTGGTATAGGCACAAGCTTCCTACAGTGTGGGGTGGTGTTGATGTTTCCTTGGTGGCAGATGGTGCGAGGCTTTATTTAATTTACTGAGAGCCGAGAGAAGGTGTATGTTGCCAGGACTGCATGTGGAGGAGTAGGTGGTGAAGGAGCAGGTGCATGGTGAAGGAGCAGGTGGAGGAAGAGTAGGTGGTGAAGGAGGTGGTGGTGAAGGAGGAAGAGGTGAAGGAGGAAGAGGTGAAGGAATAGGTGGAGGAAAAGAAGATGGTGGTGAAAAGGAAGGAAGTGAAGGAAGAGTAGGTGGAGGAAGAGTAGGTGGTGAAAGACATAGTGTGCAGAATGAGGTGGTGAAGGAGGAGGAGGAGGTGGTGAGGGAGGAGGAGGAGGTGGTGAAGGAGGAGGAGGTGGAGGAAAAGTAGGAGATGGAGGGAAAGTAGGAGGTGAAGGAGGAAGTTAAGTACGAGGAGGAAAGAACGGTGATGGTGAAGAAGATTAAAAGTGTGGAGGAAAGTGAAGAAAATTGAAGAAATAAAAGTAAGTGCAAAAGAAAGTGAAGCAAGTTGAAGAAAATAAAATGTGAAGTTAAAGGAGAAGAAATGCAAAAGGAATATAAAAAAAACTTTCAAACAGCAACAAACCAATTAGTCTTCCGAAAAATACAATACAGCTTGGACAAACAAACATGGAATTTTGTTAGTGA
>JAWQEG010009355.1:0-28052 GCA_033782935.1 Petrolisthes cinctipes
CTCTCTCCTCTCTCTCTGTTTTAATATTTAGGTATCCTTCTCTCTCTTCTTCTCCTGCCAAACCCACTTGTCAATCACCGTCCATTTCCCTCCTATCACTCCCTCTTTCCTCGTCCCTCTTCCTTTCTCTCTTCTACCTCCCAGGCCATCTCTCCCTTCTCCTCCTTCACCTTCTGCTCTTTCCCTTGTCTCACATTATTTTTTTCTCTTCCTCATCTCTTCTTTTTCCGTATCACCCATTCCTCTCTCCATGTATCTCCCCATTCCCTCCTCCTTTCCTCCTCCCTATTCCTTCCCTTACTCCCTATATATACCTCCTCCTGGTCCTCCCCTCTCCCCACCTCCCCTAGTCCTCTCCCTGAGCCAATATCCCATACTTAGAGAACACCTTATTGAATTTTGAACCAATGTCATTTTCCTTTTTGAGGGCTCTTGTTCTATCTGAGAGGAGTGGGGGAGGGCCTGAGGGGAGGGGGAACCACACCACTCAAATTTAGAGTCATGTAAATTGGTGTCTCCCCCTTCCTTCCTTCCTTCCTTCCCTCTCTTCTCCTTTCCTTCCTTTCCTCCCTTTCCTTCCTCCTCCTTCCTTCCCTTCCTCCTCCTTTCCTTCCTTTCCTCCCTTCCCTTCCTCCTTCTTCCTTCCCTTCCTCCTCCTTTCCTTCCTTCCTTCCCTCCTCCTCCTTTCCTTCCTTCCTTCCCTTCATCCTCCTTTCCTTCCTTCCTTCCTTCCTTCCTTCCTTCCTTCCTTCCTTCCTTCCCTTCCTTCCTTCTTTCCTTCCTTCCTTCCCTTCCTCCTCCTTTCCTTCATTCCTTCCCTCTCTCCTCCTTTCCTTCCTTCTCTCCTCCTTTCCTTCCCTTCCTCCTTCTTTCCTTCCTTTCCTCCCGCCCCTCTCGTCTCTGGACCCTTACTTAAGCCTCCTATTTTTTATCTGGTTCTTATTCCAATTCATCACAATCTTTTATCTCTTTCACTATCTCCAGTTCTTCCTTCCTTTGTCTTATATTCTCTCCCCTATACACTGACTCTCTCTTATTTACCTGTCTGAAACTTTTAATCTATACACACTCCTTTTCCCATTTCTCTTCTTTCCTTCCTTGGTATTTCATGTATATATATTCTCCACTCTTCTTCCCTCCCTCCCTCCCTCCCTCATCTTTCCCTCACTTCATCCATTTTCATTTCAATTTTCTTCCCTCCTTCCCTTAATCTCTCTTTACCATCCATCCTCATCCTTCCCTCCGCATCCCTCCCTGTCCCTCTCTCCCTCCCCCTTCCACTTGACACAAGGGCCAGGGGTCATATTGGACGGTGGATGAGGCAAGAGTTAGGCAGAGTGAGGCAAGAGTGAAGCAGAAATGAAATAGGAATGAGGCAGAGTGAGATGAGAGGGGTAGTGAGACAGGAGTGTGAGATGAGAGGGGTAGTGAGACAGGAGTGTGAGATGAGAGGGGTAGTGAGACAGGAGTGTGAGATGAGAGGGGTAGTGAGACAGGAATGAGATGAGAGGGGTAGTGAGACAGGAATGAGATGAGAGGGGTAGTGAGACAGGAATGAGATGAGAGGGGTAATGAGACAGGAATGAGATGAGAGGGGTAGTGAGACAGGAGTGAGATGAGAGGGGTAGTGAGACAGGAGTGAGAAGAAAGGGGAAGACAGGAATGGATAGGAGTGAAATAGAGAGGTAACAGAGTGGCAATGTGAAATAAGAGTGAAGAAGGGAGGTCAGTTCGGAGGGAGGCAGAGTGAGGTTGAAGCTGGAAATAGGCACATTGAGACAACTGTAAAAAATAATCATAGGCCGCAAGAGGAAGTATAGTGCAGTAGAACATAGGGTAAAGGAAGGAGGAGACAGAGAGAAGGGACAGCAAGCATGAAGGAGAATGAAGGAAAGGAGGGTCAACTGAAAAGTGGAAAGGGATTGGCTCTAGTTCGAAGGGATGCTATAACTCTTAATGTATGTACTGCCCACATCTTCATATGCAATACTCATCCCCCCCTCCTCCCCCCAAATGATGAGCAGTGTTTTCTAACCAATCAATTTGTTGAAGGCGAGTGATAGCCTACCCCTGTAATAACGAGTACACTAATAACAAACAACCCTATCCTGTACCATGCTACCGAAGCCCACTTGCATATTCTGACCCAGCGTTATTACCCATCATATCTCCCATTACACATCATGACAATAACAGTTGGAGGGGCAAAATAGGCACTATAACCATACAGGAGAGGAGGGTGATTCGGCTTCCATCATTAGCGTTCTGGAGGCTTATAATCACACCCCTCTACCCTGGCCTACCCTTCCTGGAAATAACAACACCCACCTGGACACACAACAACCAAACATACACCTGTGTTTGGATACTACGGTAGGCTCAAAGTTGATATAATTATAAATATATAAATAATTATCGTCGGTGGTTCCTCCTTTTGTTTATCTTCACCCACTTTCACTTGTTGGTTGTTGTTGTTGTTGTTGTGTATATGTCATTCTCTACTGACTTCCTTTCTCTCGAGTATATCTCACAATTTTCTCCATCTCCCATTCCTTCCCTCTCACCATCTCCCCCATTCTCCCATTCCTTCCCTCTCACCATCGCCCATTCCTTTCCTGCCTCCATCTCCCATTCCTTCCCTCCCACCATCTCCCATTCCTTCCCTCCCACCATCGCCCATTCCTTTCCTGCCTCCATCTCCCATTCCTTCCCTCCCACCAACTCCCATTCCTTCCCTCCCACCATCTCCCATTCCTTCCCTGCCTCCATCTCTCCCTTCCTCCCATCCCTTTGCGTGCCTGGAGGAGGAATTACTGGCCCAGAGGAAGGCCTAGAGAGAGAAAATGGTGATGTACCACGGACCCTAAATCTTCTTAAACACTTAAATGCTTACAGCTGCTTCATCGATAAATGGGCTTGCGTGTGTGTGTGTACGTGTGTGTGTGAGGGACAAACGGAGAGAGAGAGAGAGAGAGAGAGAGAGAGATTAATATTCCTTTGCCTGATTAATTAATTACCTGTAAGGTTATTGGGCGATAATACCGTCTGCTACATTTTTATATCAAGACAAGAGAATCATACAAGATGTTACAACTTAACCATATTTAATCAGTAGTGTAGCAATAAATTCATAATGTAAGATTTTACATTCAGTAATAATATACTGTAAATACCGTAGACAAAAATATTTCTTTTTAACTTGTAGTCTTACCATATTACGATTGAACTGATATTAAAATTTATATTCCATGTGTTCCCATTTAGCACGAGAATACTATATAGGTGTTTGTGTGTGTGAATTTTAAGGTACGGTGGGTGGAAGTCTGTGTTCATGCATTATACAGATTTATGTATGGGTGTGTCCGAGACTGAATGTATACTCGCTTGATATATACGATATATAGATTGATACATACACAGAGAAAGAGACAGAGTAAGGGCGATGAAATAAAAGCTGATGGAATAAAAACGCTCGAAATGCATTAACTGCAGGAGGGATTTAGAGACAGTGGGAATGGAAAAGAGAGGATGATTGAAAGTTGTGATAAATGGAGCAACAAAGAGAGAGAGAGGCGATGGGGGAAAATGAAGAGGGAAGAAAGAATAGATAGGGAGGGATGGTTGAGAGAAGTGGGAAAGTAGAAGATTGAGCGAGCTGGAAGGAAGAGTTAGAAGAAGATGATAGAAATAGCAAGCAGGAAGGAAATAGAAAGAAAAGAGGGACAGTTGTAGAACTGAAAGGAAGTGGCTGGGGCCATAGGGGCGCCAAAACTCTTAAACTATTTCCCACATCACTACAGGCAATACCCCGCTACGAGGGAAAGAGATAGAAGGAAGTAGATAAAGTAATAAATAGGTGGAGACAAAAAGAAAAAATGTAGGAAGTAGAGTGGACACGGAGGAAGAAACGAAAGAAAGGAGAATATAAACGATGAGTGGCAGAGAAGATGAATAGGGGGGATGGATATCTGAGAGAGGGAGGAGTAAGGGGAGGAGGAAATATTTCGAGAGTGAAAATGAGTGAGAAGGTGGTGAGACATAGTGGTAAGGTAGGAGGATGAAAATCGGTTGATGACAATTGGAGAGGGAACATAGAAATGTAAGAAAGGAGGGAAAAGAGAACGAAAAAAAAAAAAAAACAGAAAATTTGGGAAAGAGAGGAGCAAGCAAGACAAGGAGAGAGAAAAAAACCATGATCGTGAGGAAAGGTAAAAATTTAGTTACACAAAATCATTAATTAAGAACAATAAATTGTATTTTTACCCTTTCACATCCCTAAAATCTCCTCCATACATTTTCCCTGCCCCTTTACCTTTTCACTTCCCTAAATTCCCTCGCTACATTTTTTCCTCCCCCTTGACCTATTCACATCCCTAAATTATCCTTTCATTTTTTCCCACCCTCTTTACCTTTTAACCTCATTTTTTCCTCCCCCATTACCTTTCCACTTCCCTAATTTACCCTCCCTACATTTTTTCCTCCCCATTTATCTCTTCACTATTTCTCCTGCTCTCTTGTTGGCAAATTGGACGGTCTCTGATTCCTCCAAACTATGCCAGGAAACAGACGTCCTCAATGGTACTAATAGGGGATTTGTTTCGTCGCTTAGTTTGGAGGAATCAAGAGACCTCAATTCACCTACAAAAGAACCCCCCTTTCATCCCACCCCAGACCCATGATTTGCAAGACAGTTCCTGATATCATCGACATTTCCGCCAATCGTCAGGTCGGGGGTTCGAAGCAGATGCTGGCTGAAGGACGATGAATATTCATTACTCTTCTTTTATATCCCACAAGCATGTACTATCATGATCCCTGGTTTCTTTACCCACCTGGCACAAGGCGAGTCCAAGCCAGGGTTGAAAAGGGTTGGGAGCGGACACAGGCCAGTTCAATAGGCTCACTGGAACGCAGCTTTGAAACAGAAATTACTATATTGCGTTGAAACAGGTTATGCTACTACACCTTAGGATTTTTACACCCGTAGAAGAAAAACAAGGCCACAGTTGATAAATGTAAACATGCTTTGATTTTCATACAATAACAAATTCAAAGAGAGCAAAAATCTCATTTGTTACAGGATAATATTCCTGGGAGTTGGAATTTGGCTTATAAATATGTGACGTTACTAATGTTGAGGTTATACTATAAAATATGTCTGAAGTCTCTCTCCTCTTAACCCTGCAGCACTGAAAATGGGTATAGATTACCCGACGCTAGTGACGTCACACACATTGCTCACCCTTCGACCCAAGGCAGGGAGCTGGGACTCTGTGTAGCTTCAGTTTAGCAAACTCGCTGATGCAAACTCTGCCTAGATTTCCCGCCTGACCCATGTTTGGGTACCGTTTACCCTAGTTCAGTGATAACGATAGTAAAAAAAACACTGTGTAATAATGATAGTAAAAAATGTCTATTTCATTGGGCCTCCCTTGGAGGAGAACCTGACATCCTTGGAGAAGTGTGTGAAAATTTGGGCTAATTCTATAAAAGGGGTATTTTTTTAGTGAATTTTTTACCCAAATTATTGAAATTTTTTACGGTTTATCTTTGTATTTTTATAATATACCTATCTTAAAGTAAGTAAGGGTTTTTAATAGTTTAATTAGCATTCATATGCCTTATACTTAGTGTGTACATGATAGGATTGATAAATTTGTATATTTATTATTTTTTTTTCTTTTTTTCCAAAATCGGGTATAATATACCCGAGTTCAGTGATTATGTAACAAGGTCTTTGCTGATCTTTTTCGTGTCTCACATACTCTCAAAGACATCACTCTCCTCCTATTGGCACAATTGTGATTGGCAGGTGTGTGATATAGAGCGTTCAAACACTTGTTTCTGCCGCGATGAGATACAGTAACAGGGACTTAGGTTCATTCCTCCAGGGTTAAGGAGGCTATAGACACTTCGGCTGACTGATCAGGCAGTCGGAATCGTAAGAAAAATCAAATAGAAGAATCATTTTGGGGGAGACTTCTTACCCTTCTTTGATTGTTGTCGCTTGCGCCACACAATGGCTCTCTGCTCGGTGTAGTACCCAGGCAATCTCCTCTCACGGCGCTTCTTTGGCTGTGGTTTCTTCTCCACAATCGAATCTTTAGTTGTTGAGGTACTCTCTGGGGCTGCAGCCTAGGGGGATGTTGCTTTGGGGGTAATTTCTCGAGTGTGTGGGTATGGAGTATCCTCGTGATGAGATGTTTCCTCCACCACGGGGACGAGGGCCCACTTCATTCGCTTACTTTCCCGATCTAGGGCCCGTTGTTGGGTATGGGAAACAACCAAAGGTCTCTTACTGCCCCTACGTTGCTGGGAAACATTAGAGGTGGATTTGGAGGTAGCAATTGAGGAGGATTTGGAGGTGGCAATTGAGGAGGATTTGGAGGTCTCAGACACGGACTTGATTGTCACATCAGTGGATGACTTGGACACCTGAGGAATGGCTTGAGGTGTGGCCTTGGGAATGGCCTTAGAAGAGGATGACTTACTGGTCATAGAAGATGATACTGTAGAGGCCTTAGAAGAAGATGTCTTTGAGGTCATAGAAGAGGGTACTTTAGAGGCCTTAGAAGAAGATGCCTTTGAGGTCACAGAAGAGGGTACCATTGGGGCCACAGATGAGGGTACCTTGGAGGCTCTAGATAAAGGTACCTTAGAGACCCTAGATGAGGGTATATTAGAGACCCTAGATAAAGGTAGCTTAGAGACCCTAGATGAGGGTACCTTAGAGGACTTAGAAGAGGCAGGGGTGACGGTCTTGGCTGGGGATGCAGACCTGGGAGAGGATGAAGTTGCCTTAAGGGTGGACGTGTTAGTGTCCTGCTGAGGGGGAGTGTTTTTCATTGGCATTTTGATCTGTTACATAAGTCAAAATTTACAATTTCACTATAAAATATTGGGAAAGTGAAATGTTCACAAAGTTTAATGGTACAAAACACAAAAGTCGGATTGTGGTTGCATGTTGATGTGTGAGAAGATGTGGATGGGTGGGGGACTATAGGGATTCAAGGATGGGATTGTCGTCGTCGTTCACATAAACACTCAAGTAGCCAATCAAACAATCTCTCACAGTCAAAGATATATAAAGATAATCAAAGGCTTATCGAATAAACCAACTATCCTCCGCTCATCTTCACTACCCACTACAGTGACTACACGTATCCATTAACCTCACTACATCTTCACTATCCATCTCGCATCTTTATCTTCGCACATCATCTCCATTCACACATATATATCATCCTTATACATTAATGTATTAGAATCGTCCATGACGCGCTCCATTTGTCCTTCAATCTATGTACCCCCATCCATCAATCATCAGTTGTATCAAACATCGATATTACAAGTCCATCCATCAATCCAATTACCTACCAATCGAATCATCCATCCATTATTCGAATTAATTACCTACCAATCAAAACAATCATCCATCAATCCATCTAACCATCCTTCCCTTACAAAACAGCAACGGTAAGGAGTTAATATGATGATTGGTTTGGCTTTGCTTGTCAGTCTAGTTGTTAGCAGACACACGGAAGTTGTTATCATTTTCTTGACTGGCAACAAACGATTAGATTTTGGGTGAGATCTGGATGTGGTTATGGATCTTATTAGGATTATATTACTAACGATTACTGCATCTTGCAGTGACAAGAATGGTGAACAGAAATTATAAGAGGAAAATGAGAGGTTCGGAAGTAAGAGAAAGTGAAAAATGGAGAGGCAGGAGGAAGGAGAGTTGAGGAGGGAGAGAATAGATAAAGAAAAAGTAGATTGAACAAGGAAAGGGAGGATAGCTTAACGGAAGAGAATTTGAAGAACAAAGAAATAGAAGTAAAAGTAAATGGGAATGGGGTATTCAGAAAAGATGCAGGAAGCAGAGGTAAGGGTAAAGAAAGTAAATGAAGAATGAGATGAACAAGGAGGAGAAGAAGACTTGGAAGATGGAGGAGATGGATGGGGTGGCGAGGCAGAAAGGGAGGGGGGATAGTGAATGGGTGGAGGGGGCTTGAGGGGAGGGGGGAGAGAAGCTGACGGTGACACATCAATGGTGGTGGCTCCTTCCCCTCTCTTCCCTTCCCTTCCCTTCCCCTTTCTCTTAACTCACTGCACCATACCTCGACCGTCAACCCCCCTTCACTTAACCATACTCCTTGTCTCCCAAACTACTCAATTATCTTCACAACAAGGGTACTGACAGCTGCAACGCCCCGGGTGATACCGCGGGATATTGTTGTGGTAGTACTGGGGTGATTGTGGTAGTGCTATGGTAGTTGTATGAGGAGGTGGCAAGTGATTAATGGTCTGATGATGGAAGTTAGTAAGGAAAATAAATAAAAAGTAGCATAGTTTCTATGTTAAAAGTATTCAGGCAAGTAATTACTTATTTCGCTGGTAATTATGTATTGCAATGCAAGAAAAATTCTACTGATTTACTTCACCACAACAAAAGTGAATGTGACTGCGAATAAAATGGTAAACAGAACATTACTGAGTAATTAAAGCTGGTCCATTCCAGAACGAACAAACAAACTCGTTAAAACACATTTCAGCATGTATCTCCTTAATTATATAATTAATTTATCTATGGAAAAGAGGTTAAATTACTGAAAACAAACCCCGCAAGGGGGATATTATCTTTAAGGATTTTGGCGCCACTTCGGCCCCAGCCACTCCCTTTCACTTTTTCAATTGTCCCTCTTTTCATTCTATTTCCTTCCTGCTTGCTGTCTCACCTCTCTATCACCATCTCATGGCGCTATATGACCTCGCTGTTGCGGCGCCAAATATAAAATCAACTAATCAACTGAAAACAACATAAGGAATATATATATAAATACATATAAAATAAAGTAAAATAAGGGATGTGGTGACCCCATTGCTGATCACCATGTGTTAACTTCACTACCTGCCTCTCGGTGACTGAATAAATCTTTCCCTATTGGGTGGGATGAAGACGCCACAGTAACACCTTACCTATGAACTTCCTCATCCAATGGATAATGGAAATTGGGGTCGTGATGATCACAAGACAAAGTAAAATAACTGCTTATAAAATACAAATTGAAGAACAAAGAAAAAAACAGCTGTAAACAAACAAGGATAGCTATAGACGAGACAACAAATATAAATAAGAGTAAACAAGTGAGTAGAGCCATATGAGGTATCATTAAGGAGGGTCATTTGCATCTCAACAATCGCCCTCTGATGTGAGGTATTATCCAATAACGTCATATTTACCTGGAGTCTAATTATGCTCTACACGTTCCGTTCCTACTCACTGCCTCTCTCCTGGGGGTGTTTTGGCTGAGACGAGGCGAGGAGGGAGAGAGGTAGGAATGGAGAGACGGAGGGAAGGACAGAGAACATGGCAATATGTGAAATGAGGAAGGGAAAGGGTGCAAGGCGAGAGTAAGAGGGATGGATGGATGGACAATGTAGGGGAAAGGGAAATGGAAATACAAAGCAAAAGAAAGAGGTATGGTTTGATGGAGAGAGTGAAGGAAATGAAAGGGGTGCAATATGAAAGCAAGAGGGATGGGTATATGGATGGATGGATGGATGGAAGAACGAAAGAAAGGAAGAAAGGACAGAGGCACAGTAGGTGGATGGAGGAAGTAGAGGGACATATATACAAGTTGAGAGAAAGAGGAAGGGAGGTGAGTAACAACAGGACAAAGAAAAAGGACCATACAATGTGGAAGGAACTGACTGAAAAACAAGGAAAATGGTAATAAAGTAGGGAGGAAGAACAAGGAGGCGGTGATAAAGAAAGGAGAAACGGCTGAGTAGCAGGTAGTCAAAAAAGAAGAGAAAGATGGAGGTGTACTGAGATAACGAAGGGAGACAACCAGAAATATAGAAAAACTTAGCCATATAAAGAACACCGGGAGAAAGAGACGAACCCAGGTAGTTGTTTACAACCTAAAAGAGTCCGCCCCTTCAGCCAATAAAGTAGAGGAAGAGAAATCAACAGAAATGTAATATAAAGGCGACCCGGGCTACTCACTCAGGCTTCACTTCCCTGGCTACCTACCTCCCTCTTTCCTTCTACCTGTCTGTTTCCACTACCTCTATCCCTACCCAACGACGGACCGACTAGAGTACCTATTGTACCTACCAACATAAGTACCCTCTCCAGCTTCTTTCCTCTGTTATATTTCCCCAACCTCCCTACCTTTTTTACCTAGTTACCTACCTACCTACCTACCTACATACATACAGTAATTTATCCGAATTGGCGTCTACCCACCTACTCAGTGGATAAGATAAGGGAAGTAACAAATGAACTTAACTACGGGAGCCTGTTATATAGTTAGAAAATTGGAGGTGAGTGAGTCCTTCAAACATTGCCACGAAACACCATCTATATTGAAGGAGCTTGTTGCGTGGTATAGCCAGGAGGAATCAGAAGCCACCAAGTCTCATACATGATTACAGGGTCCTTAAAATCAACTAAAAGAAATTAACAAGATGACAATGCAAACGATAAGCGAACATTTGGGGGTACAACTATTTGTTTGCTCTCTCTCTCTCTCTCTCTCTCTCTCTCTCTCTCTCTCTCTCTCTCTCTCTCTCTCCTATTCCAGGTAAATGTTCTTCCTTCACAATTTGATGATTCGGAAAATATTTTGTAAGTACGACAGACAGATACACACACACACACACACACACACACACACACACACACACACACACACACACACTCACACACACACACACACACACACACACACACACACACTCTCACACACACACACACACACACACACACACACACACACACACACACACACACACACACACACACACACACAGTCACCCGCTACACAGCTCACACGCCACCAAACTTAAGGACAAACAACAAACCTATTGTAAAAAAAAAAAAAAAAAAAAAAAAAAAAAAAAAAAAAAAATTGAGAGAAAAAAATCAAAACAGGACCGACCCCCAAGGCTGCCACAATACCCGCCAAAAGCCAACCATTACAGCACCGGGACACAACACACAACATGAACCGCCGTATCTGAATATATAAATAAAACCGCACACCGTAAACCCTCGCTCGGGCCACACCGGATCCAGCGCCAGCATCCGGAGTGCTGGCCGGAATATTCTCTCCATTTTGTGCCCCCTAATGCTCTTTGAGGATATTCTAGGTGTGGTATTCCTCCATCTGTTTGTGTGTGTGTTTGTGTGTGTGTGTGTGTGTGTGTGTGTGTGTGTGTGTGTACGAGTGTGTGTGTGTGTGTGTGTACGAGTGTGTGTGTGTGTGTGTGTGTGTGTACGAGTGTGTGTGTGTGTGTGTGTGTGAGTGTGTGTGTGTACGAGTGTGTGTGTGTGTGTACGAGTGTGTGTACGAGTGTGTGTACGAGTGTGTGTGTGTGTGTACGAGTGTGTGTGTGTGTGTGTGTGTGTGATATTGAAGATGCAGTATTCCATTCCTGTGTGCTGTTCCAGATCTAGTAGTATTATTCATTAACACCGCATGCATTAGTTGGATGTTATTGTCTGTGAGTACGGTACAACATTCTTCTTGTGATGATACAACGTCTTTCTTTTAGGTATAGCTGTATTGTACTGTCGGCAGCATAAGTTCGCTTCATTTCCACCTACGTATGTATGAGCTATAGTAATGTTGTAACACAAATTGAATGCAGAGATAATAGATATACTTCTCATATGGAAAATTACGTATGTTAGAGTAGAAACTGGCTCAGAATGCAACTATCTGGAAAAATTAGCAATATTAAGTATATAAGATGGATGCGAATTTATGTTGCCGACTGTACATGCATATCAATCCAAAGTTTTCGCCAATACGTATTACGTGCATGTGTTATCAAGTATCTTGCTCTTTACCTCTCTTATTCATGACTAAATCCCACGGGCATTATTCTATATTTGCACCAAGAATTCATAAAAATACAGTTTTGGCATTTACTACACTAAGAGTCTCTGTTATTCCAAGTATTTCACCTTCAATATCCGGTCTGCAAAGTTCCAGTCGTCGATATATATTACCATGTGTAAATATATGTGTGGTGCTGTTCTTCATGTTTTTTTGTTTTTCACTTCTTCTTTTTTTCAATGAAGGGGCGAACACTTTTGATAATTCATGAACTATTTATAATCAATCCACTGTAATCTGAAAGCACGGTACAATCATCACAATAATCACTGCATAATCCCCAACATACACTCCAGAAACAACAATCACAGAAACAGAAATTTTACATACATTAAATATATCAGAACATAGCATATATTTCTATAAAGTAATCATAAACAGAGGGAATTAATAACCAAAGATGGGGACGAGTTGTTTGGGTCAGTTCTAAAGGGTATATGTGAATGAAAGGAAAAACTGAATGATTGATTGATATTATGTGCCGCAACAGCGAGGTTATATGGCGCCCGAGAAAAAAGTTGATTGAGAGGTGGAACAGTAAGC
The DNA here is from genome assembly GCA_033782935.1 of Petrolisthes cinctipes. Lineage (NCBI taxonomy): Eukaryota > Metazoa > Arthropoda > Malacostraca > Decapoda > Porcellanidae > Petrolisthes > Petrolisthes cinctipes. The sequence continues at coordinate 12,459 of JAWQEG010009355.1, forward strand.
ACAAATGATAAAAAAAAAGGACTGTTGGAGAAGTGAAAGCCCCTTTTAGTATGGAAGGAAGGAACTGTGTATCTGTGTAGCCGAATGGAACTTGTGAAATATGTGGATTTGTGCCACGAAGGATGGGAGCGTGTGTAGCTTCTTGTTGCTCCCGTCCCCTACACACGCGCATCCACGTACGCACATACACACTCACATACACAGCTACACACCTCACCCACTTACTTACTCAACTCAATTTTACACCTCTGCCACCCTCACATGCAGTACGCTTTGATATTTTACCCTGAGCTTCAACCAATTTACTCTGCCTCTTCTGAGTGCCTCTGAAGGATTTTCCAAGACATATTTAATGTGATGAAGTATATTCTATCTAATATATATATATATATATATATATATATATATATATATATATATATATATATATATATATATATATATATATATATATATATATATATATATATATATATATATATATATATATTCAGTATATATCTATCTAAACAATCATATTCATATATCACCATACCATATTTGTAAACATTTAACCTTGCAAACTCAGCTAGTTTCACCAAAATACGATCATTCATAATAATTACGTTACCAACAATCACGAACAAACACTGCTTCTTGCCAAACTGATACCTGCATCTAAAAAAAAATAAGTAAAAACTTCACAGGCTTGATATTTATATAGGGCAGAGATGAACATCATGAAAGACAAGGAATGATTACAGAGGGTATTCAGTCTCTGAACATCACCCATCACCTGTCCTTGGAGCTATAAATAACAGTAAAGACACAACACTAAAGGAAATGAAGGTAAAAGTAAAAGATTTAAAAGCTGAAAGGGAGTTGGTGTAAGCATAAACAATAAAGGGATAAAAACTAAAAGGGAGTGGAGCTGAAGATAAAGGGAGACGAGCGGGAGGAAGAACAGTGGGATCAGAATACATTACTGGGAAGCGGGAGGGTCGATATTTTATGCACTAAGCTGAGTCCACAATGGCAGGGATCAGAGAAGTGGTAGTGGTGGTGAGGGTGAGGGTGTTGATGTGGTGGTGTGTTGGTGAGCGTGTTGATGTGGTTGTGGTGGTGGTGGTGTGTTTGTGGTGTTGGTGAGGGATTGTTGGTAGTGGTGGTGAGGGTGTGTTGGTGGTGAGGGTGTGTTGGTGGTGGTGGTGAGGGTGTGTTGGTGGTGGTGGTGAGGGTGTGTTGGTGGTGGTGGTGAGGGTGTGTTTGTGGTGAGGGTGTGTTGGTAGTGGTGGTAAGGGTGTGTTGGTGGTGAGGGTGTGTTGGTGGTGTTGGTGGTGAGGGTGTGTTGGTGGTGAGGGTGTGTTGGTGGTGAGGGTGTGTTGGTAGTGGTGGTGAGGGTGTATTGGTAGTGGTGGTGAAGGTGTGGTGAGGGTGATTTTGAAAATAGGAAAATATGGAAAAGAATGGCATGAGAAAACGTATTAAAGAGTGACTAATTCAAAGGCACTAAGTTTTTGTTGAAGTATAAGAGGGGTTGGTTAGAAGAGGTTTAATGATATAATGTTAAGTTAGGTTAGGTTCGGTTAGAGTGAAAACGAGAAAGGATGGAAAGGAATGGCATGAGAAGATGTAGGGAAGAGTGACTAATTCAAAGGTATTACGTGAAGAAATTATATCTGAAAGTCTCGGAAACGATGTTGAAGATAAAATCGAACCCGTGTTAGTTTGAAATTGAATATACAGTAAAGTAATTGGTAGGAGGTCCATGAACAGCACCTAATAAATAATTACAGTGTTATTTCTTGCTTAATTATACAAATTAACTTAAGATAGGATTCTCGTAAAATTTGTAGATAAAAACACGAAGAAAACCCAAGATAACCGAAGGAAAACCGTTTCGAAAAAACTCTTAAAGTACAAGTACCGTATATATCGATTCTTGCGTTATTTATTACCTAGCTAGTCATTTCAATTCGTGTGAAAGTGTATGCGTGTGGATTTGGTTTATTGTCAATTGTAAATTTTAATTTTGTTGGTTTTGACTGAAAATATAAATAGTAAAATAACGTAATTGGTCGTTTGTGTGAACCTATGTACTACTGGTACTACTATATATGCATGCAGAACGAAAGAAACCTCAAATATATTAATTGTAGACAAGTGGGAAGATAAGAGGGATAGAATAAATCTCTACAGACGACACAGTGCCACCAACACATCGGAGACGTCCATAATATTGCAAGTCCGGGATAAGGTAAGAATTAAATTTGCCATTAATATAATATAGATCTTCATTCACTTCGTTACATACAGTATATTGACAATAATCACATACATTTACAGTACAGTAGAGCGTTGTGTACCATCGTGAATAATAGTTGTAGAAGGAATTACTTATTATGGAGGTTATGTTGAAAATAATGTTATATATCTTGATGTGAAGACTTATAATTGACGACAGGAATGACACTTAATGATGAAGAGACTTTCTGCAGATATTGACAACCACAGAAAAGAATACTAAAAACCAACACACACACACACACACACACACACACTAATATATACATAGATATATATATACACATCCATCTGCAGTATACACAGATACAAGCAGGAAGGGCTGGTGTGAGGTGGTAATCAAACACGTTCACAGACACACGCACAAATACACACACGCACGCACACAGACGCACACAGAGACCAATCAGGCTGGGTTGTAATTGCTTGCAAAATGTCCCGTCACTGCCTGCACCGCCCTCCCCCCTCCTTCCCCCCCTCCCACACACACACACACACACACACACACACAGATTCTCTCTCTCTCTCTCTCTCTCTCTCTCTCTCTCTCTCTCTCTCTCTCCTTCCCTTTACTATTCAATTCTTTAGCCTGCTTTATCCCATTTACCGTTTCCATATATTATATAGTCTGGTTTACCATTCCTCTCTCTTCATTCCAATTTCTTTTTCATTCCATTTCTCTCATTCTCTTTCTCCAACATCACATAATTATTTTCATAGCAACCCATCGTTTTTCTTGTAAGTCTATCGTATATTTTCCTTCCTTTTGCCTCACTTTTCTTTCCTCGTCTCTATCTCTCTTGCCTATTTCCTTTACCTTTCCCTCCCTTCATCCTTCGCTCCCTTACAACAACTTCACTTCTTCCCTTATTCTTTCCCCTCTTTCCCTTTCTCCTGCTCCTTTGCTTTTCTCTTTTTCCATTCCTCCCTCTCCCTTTCTATTTTTTTCTCTCCTTTCCTCCTTCTCCCACCTTTCCTCCAGCTCTGTGTGTGTGTGTGTGTGTGTGTGTGTGTGTGTGTGTGTGTGTGTGTGTGTGTGTGTGTGTGTGTTGTGTTGTGTTGTGTTGTGTTGTGTGTGTGTGTGGTGTGTGTGTGTGTGTGTGTGTTTTGTGTGTGTGTGTGTGTGTGTGTGTGTGTGTGTGTGTGTGTGTGTGTGTGTGTGTGTGTGTGTGTGTGTGTGTGTTTGTGTGTTTGTGTGTGTGTGTGTGTGTGTGTGTGTGTTTGTGTGTGTGTGTGTGTGTGTGTGTGTGTGTGTGTGTGTGTGTGTGTGTGTGTGTGTGTGTGTGTGTGTGTGTGTGTGTGTGTGTGTGTGTGCACTTCACTCAAATCACCCTCACACTTCTCTCTCTCCCCAATATCATCCTCTCTCTCACCCTCCTCCAGCACCCCTCCTTCACCTTTTCTTTCTCACCCCTTCCTTTGTTCTTCCTCCTTGTCTATTTCCCTCTTTCTTCTGGGTCCTCTCTGCTTCGTTCTCCCCTTCTGTCTGTGTCTCTGTTTCTCTCACTATGACTTTCTCTTCTTTGGCTTCATTTCTTTCACAGTTCGTATTTTTCTTCTTTCCGTCTTCCTTGTCTATGTGTTCCCAGTTTCCTATTTCTTCACGACTTTTTTTTTTTTTTTTTTTTTTTTTTTTTTATTCGTTGTCCTCTTTTATTTCACTTTACATACTAAGTTTTCTCGTCCCTGTCCACTCTTGTGTTGCAATATTGTTGGTATCTTTGCTTCTTGAATACCAGTTTTTGCTAAGATTATTTATTGCTCGTTATTGAACGTCATTTTGCATTAATTCAGGTGTGCACTAATTCATTTGCTATGTTTCTTGTTCTGTTTTTTTTTTTCTCTCTCTCCTTCCTTCCCTGCTTCCTTCTCTTCTTGACTGTCTTCATTCCTTACTTTATTCTGACTTTGATATATTCCTTTTTCTTCACCCTGTTCGTGCCTAGGTTTCACTCACTATTATCTTCCTTCCTCACTCTCCAACTCTCTTTCCTATTTCCCCCTCTCTCTTTTCCTTTCCTTTCCTCCACTCCCTTCAGTTTTTTCCCGTTCTCACTCCCCTCTCTTCTCCCCCCACTCCTCTCTTTTCCTCCCACTCTCCCTCCCCTCTCTTCTTGCTTCTCTCACTAATTGCTCTACACTCTTTTATTTGCTCTCCTCTTCTACCTTCGCCATTAAAGCATTTTTCTCTCCTTCCCTCCTTCGTCCTTCTCCTCCTCCCTCTCCCTCTAAATCCGTCTATTTTTACCACAGTTTATTCCTGTTTGTCCTTTTCCTCATGCGTATGATCTCTCCTCCCCACTTATTCTTTTTTTTATCTTCCTTTTCACTTCCCCTTACTCCTCCATCTTATTCCTTTTCCTTTTCTCTTAGATCTTCTTTATTGGAATTCTCTTATTTATTAACTTATTCTCCTTAGTTTTTCTTCCTTTTCTTCCTCATCTCATCCTAGTTTTTCTTTTCCCTCCTCGCCATCGCATTTACTACCTTTTATCCTTCTTCTTCATTTACCTTCTCCTAGTTCCTACTCCTCCTCTTCATCGTCCACCACCTCCTCCTTCTCTCGTGCCAGTCATAATCCATCAGTTTATTTAGTTCCCATTCGTTCTCGTTTATGTTCATTCTCTTTCGTCTGCATGGTCATCTTGCTCTGTTGTCTGCCCTTTATCGTTCCCCTCGCCTCTTCCTACTTTTATCCTCGTCTCCTCTGTATCGTTTGAGTATTATGGAGTTCGTCATTATACCCTTCTTCCGCCTGCTCTGTTTTCCTTGTCCTTATGTACCGTTTGCATAATACTCTCTCTCTCTCTCTCTCTCTCTCTCTCTCTCTCTCTCTCTCTCTCTCTCTCTCTCGTTATTATATGCCTTTGTGTTTATTTTAGAATAATTATGCATGTCCGATTATACACTTCTCTTCCACCTTCCTCCCTCTCCTCTTTACTGCTGTCTGTTTGTATCTCCAAGTTATTCCCTACTCTGTCACCTTTCTTTTATTCACATCTCATCCTCTTGGTTCTTTCTGTATTCCTTCCCATCTTTGTTGACTTCCATTTGTCTCTCTTCTTCCCCTGCAGTCTTTCCCTTCCTATCCACCTTTCCCACCTCGGATACTTCTCATTCAACTTCTATCTCTTATCGATACACTGGCAATTATGAAAAGAGAAACACCCAAATAAGTGCATATTTTTCTTATTGATGAATTGGAAGGTCTGTGATTCCTCTAAAACTATACCATGAAACAGATCCCCTTTTATAGTAATACTGAGGTGATTTGTTTCCTGGCATAGTTTGGAGGAATTTGAGACGTCCCTATTCACCAACAAGAAAACCTACCCATAAGTGTCTAGTGCTGATGTACACAAATTGATCCCACTTCTGTCCCGAAACCGACTCCCTTTAGTCTAGTTGCTATGTTGTTTGTGGGAAAGAATAGCATCCATATCGTCGGCTGCATCACAGGTCCCGTAAAGCTCCTTACTCGTTGAATTAGCGGGTTGTAACCTCCAGTGAGCTTGAAAACTCGACCACTTGTTGTTTCAATTCTCTTCTAATTTCTCCGATACCTACTTCAACGTGTTTTCCCCACCCAGTAACTCCTCCCTCTGCTCTCTTCTTCCCTTTTCGTTCCCCTGATGTTCCCCAATCCTTTTCACCCAATACTCCATCCTATCTTCCGTGTACCTTCTCTTCCTCTTACCCACACCAACGACTCCCTCCCTCCCTTCCTCCCTCCTTCCGGTGACCCCCTCCTGCTTCCACCCTTGCCCCCTACCCCGTCCTCCATAACTCCGTCTGCCTATCTACACCTCACAGCCTCCACCCTTTCCGCCCCGTTGCCCTTCCTCACCCCTTACCCTCACCTCACCCCGACCTGGAGCAGCGCGGAAAATAATGAGGCCAGTGTAATGGCTTGTTGTGCTAGGGAGGGAGGGAGAAGGAAGGAGGGAGGGGGAAGGAAGGAGGGAAGGGGACAAGACTAGGGTTGGGGGAGGTTGAGGGTAGGGAGAAGGAAGGAGGGAAGGGGACAAGACTAGAGTTGGGGGAGGTTGAGGGTAAGGGGAAGGAAGGAGGGAAAGGAACAAGACTAGGGTAGGGGGAGGTTGAGGGTAGGGAGAAGTGAGGAGGGAAGGGGACAAGACTAGGGTTGGGGGAGGTTGAGGGTAAGGAAAAGGAAGGAGGGAAGGGAACAAGACTAGGGTTGGGGGAGGTTGAGGGTAGGGAGAAGGAAGGAGGGAAAAGGACTAGATTAAGGTTGGGGAGGTTGAGGGTAGGGAGAAGTGAGGAGGGAAGGGGACAAGACTAGGGTAGGGGGAGGCTGAGGGTAGGGAGAAGGAAGGAGGGAAGGGGACAAGACTAGGGTAGGGGGAGGTTGAGGGTAGGGGGAAGGAAGGAGGGAAAGGGACAAGACTAGGGTTGGGGGAGGCTGAGGTTAGGGGGAGAGAAGGGGACAAGACTAGGGTTGGGGGAGGTTGAGGGTAGGGAGATGGAAGGAGGGAAAAGGACTAGATTAAGGTTGGGGAGGCTGAGGGTAGGGAGAAGTGAGGAGGGAAGGGGACAAGACTAGGGTTGGGGGAGGTTGAGGGTAGGGGGAGAGAAGGATGGAAGGGGGCAGGAACGGGGGTATTTAATGGTGATGGACATGAAGGAAGGGGAATATGGATGGGGGGAGGGGGCAAGAAATTAGAGTGGAAAGAAAGGAAGAGAGAGGTGACGAACAGTAACAACAACTAACACACACACACACACAAACAACACACACAGACACACACACACACACACACACACACACACACACACACACACACACACACACACACAAACACACACACAAACAACACACACACACACACACACACGCACACACACACACACACACACAGACAACACAAACAACACACATACACACACACACACACACACACACACAACACACACACACACACAGTTATCCCCGTAATCAGCAGTAAAGGGGTACAGAAATAGCAACACAAACAATTAAATTAGGAATAGCATTTACGACTATAGTGTCTGCAACAACAACAACGATTCCCAAGGTTAAAGCGAGATAAAAACAGTAAAACACCGACATGAACAACAATAACAGCGACAGCGAAGCACACTCAAAGCCAGTAAAAATAAGGCGGCCTTCATAACAACAGATAATATTATATGGTATAGCGGCGTTAGCAAAAACATTATCCTTCATAACACCAGCATCAACAAAAACATCAACATTATCATCATCATCCTACCTACCATCAATATCATCATCATCATCATCATCATATCATCATCATCATCATCATAAACAACAACATCAACATCATCATCATCCTCATCCTACCTACCATCAATATCATCATCCTCATCATCATCATCATCCTCATCATCATCCTACCTACCAACAACATCATCATCATCATATCATCATCATCATAATCATCATATCATCATCATCATCATCAATATTGTAGTGTTATCATTATGGTCAATAGCAACACATTTTAGTTATAAGAACAAATACATTATCTTTCATAACACTAACATGAGCATTGTCCACATTAGCAACATCAACGTACTGTACTGCCGTTAAAGATTCATCATATTATCATCATCATTAGCAGTAACATCATCTTGTATAACATCAACAACAGCAGTAACAGCGTCGCCTACACACAAAATCATTACCACCATCACCATCATTATTCATAACAATAATAGCATAATCTTGCATAATATTTACATCATCAAAAGTAAAACTGACATTAAAGCATCATCAACATCATCATCACCATCGACATTAGCATCATCTCGAGAATATCAACAACATAACGTAATATCATCTTTAGTACCAACATAAACTGAATCACCTACACCGTCCCTGACCAACAAAGGCAGCATTGAGAGGAAACAAAGGCACCAACCAGTCCCACCAACACGGACGCCATCCATTAATCAAGAATAAAATACAAAATGCATCAGCAAATTTAAGAACAACAAACAAAAGGGTCCCCATCTATACGAAATCGGAGAAATATATATATACTCAGCAGCATAAACTTAACAACACAATTATAAGTTAAGCTGCATGACTTTATACCCACACTCCCTGCATGACAACAACAGCATAGGATACGATAACAACACCAACAACAACAACAACAACAACAACAGTAACTCCAACTACAGAAAACATTAACAATTACAAAAACAACAGAGGCTACAACAAGTAAAGTCACAAGCTAACCTCCTGCATCTCCCTAACAGCAGAAGCAGCAGCAACAGCAACAGCAACAGCTTCAGCAGCAGCAGTAGTAGTAGTAGTAGGAGCAGAAGGGGAGGTGGTAGGGTGGGTGGGTTGGGTGGGCGGGCCTCCAAAGCCATCCTGACTCCGCTATTGAATTTCTCTGATTGCTGCCTGCTTCACCAAGTTGGGGGGAGGGGGGGGGAGGGTAGAGGTGGTGGTGGTGGTGGTGGTGGGTAGAGCTGAGAGAGGAGAAAGAGGAAGTAGAACACACACACACACACACACACACGCAGAGAGAGAGAGAGAGAGAGAGAGAGAGAGAGAGAGAGAGAGAGAGAGAGAGAGAGAGAGAGTTGGGTAGGAAGAGATGAAAGAAAAAGAAATTATAAGTATAACTGAGAGAGAATGAGAGAGAGTGAGAGAAGGTGGGTTGGAGAATAAAGAGCAGGACAAACAGACAGTAATGGGAGAGGAAGAGAGAGAGAGAGGAGAAAAGGGAGAGTAAATAGAGAGTGGAAAATAAGGACAGAACGGAGAGTACTAAAAGTGAAGGAGGGGGAGAGTAAAGAGGAAAACGGAGAGAGAGAGAGAGAGAGAGAGAGAGAGAGAGAGAGAGAGAGAGAGAGAGAGAGAGAGAGAGAGAGAGAGAGAGAGAGAGAGAGAGAGAGAGAGAGAGAGAGAGAGAGAGAGAGAGAGAGAGAGAGAGAGAGAGAGAGAGAGAGAGAGAGAGAGAGAGAACGAGAGAACTAGAAGAAGGAAAGATAAACAGAGGACTGGAGGCTGCCGGAATACAACAAGGAACAATTCAGGGAGATACAGAATGAAGTGGGTCGAAGTGAATAGGGGAAGGGAAGGGAAGGGAATGAAAGGGAAGGGAAGGGAAGGGAAGGGGAGGGGAGGGAAGGGAATGGAAGGAAAGGAAAGGAAAGGAAAGGGAAGGGAAGGGAAGGAAAGGGGAGGGAAGGGAGAATAGGGAGGAGAGAATGAATTGGGTCGAAGTGAATAGAGGAAGGGAAGGGAAGGGAAGGAAAGGGGAGGGAAGGGAAGGAAAGGGAGGAGAGAATGAAGTGGGTCGAAGTGAATAGGGAAAGGGAAGGGAAGGGAAGGGAGAAGAGGAAAGAGAGAATGATGATGAAGATAGAAGAATAGGAGAGGATTTAAAGGATAGCGAGAGTAATGTATTAAGCATCAGTAAAGAGTAAAGGTAAGAATGATAATATGATAATGATGAAGATGAAAATAGAAGAACAGGTGAATTTCATGGATAGGGAGATTAATGTGTGTTATGGTGATACAGAGGAAATACTATAATTAGAATTGATGGTGAGGTAAAGGGGGATAATGTTGATAGAGAGGAGAATAAAGAAACTGATAGAGAGAGGGAGTAAATTATAGGAAATGAAAGAATAACATGAGTGGAAAGTATAGATATTGACAGAGGGGAGGTAAGGAGAGGTAGAGAGGGTGAGGTAAGTAGGGAAATTGACAGTAGGATGGGAGGGAGGCAAAGAGGGAAAGGGAGGGGTGAGGAAAGGAAAGAAATTGACAAAAGTAGATAATGAGAGAAAGGGAGGTAGAGGAAAAATTAACAGAGGGAGGTAAGGAGAGGAAGGAAGGAAGGGAGAGGAGAGTAGAGATTTTAACAGAGGGAGGTTAGGAGAGAAAGGAAGGGAGAGGAGAGTAGAGAAATTAACAGAGGGAGGTAAGAAGAGAAGGGGAGGGAGAGGAATAGAGAGAAATTGACAGAAGTAAATAATGAGGAAAGTAGAGAAAAGTGACAGAAGGAGAGGAGGAAGAGGAGAAATTGACAGTGGGATATAAGGGGAGAAAGGGAGGTAGAGGAGGAGGAGGCATTGCACAGACATTCACCTGGCTCTGGGGGCTGGGCCAGGTAATGGTCCTATTCACGGAAGGGAGGGAGGGAGGGAGGAACGAGGGAGAGTAGAGAGAACATAGAGGGGTGAGGGTGGAGGGAGAGTGGAGAGAACATAGAGGGGTGAGGGAGGGAGGAGGGAGAGTGGAGAGAACATAGAGGGGTGAGGGAGGAGGAAGAGTGGAGAGAACATAGAGGGGTGAGATCGGGGTTGGAGAGGAGGGGTTGATGAGAAGAAGAGGGTGTTTGGGTACTGGAGGGAAAGTGGAGTGGGTATCGGGGGCTCGGGAAGAGGATAGGAGAAAAAGAAGAGAGAGAGTATTAGGGGACTGATGGAGAGGGAAGGAGGAGGGGAAATGGAAAGGGAATGTGTGGTAGAGAGCCAAAGGAGGAAGTACGGAAATGGTAGGAAAAAAAAAGGAAAAGAAAACGGGAAGATTGGAGAAGGAACAAATAAACAGAGGGAAAGGGCAGAGAATAAAGGAAGGAAGGAAGGAAAAACGAGAACGATGAGAGTGGAAGTGGGAGAGATAAGTGAGTGGCATAGAGGAAGAGGAGAGATAATAAAGAGGAGAGGAGAAAATGAAGAGTCAATAGCAGGGAAGGAGGATATGTAATGAAAAGAGGGAAGGTAGTGAGTGGAGGGGACTGGGGAGGGGGAGGGATGGGGGGAGACCAGGAAGAGGGGAGGGGGGAGGGAGGGGGGGGGAGACCAGGAAGAGGGAAGGGGAGAGAGGAGTGTCGGGAAAAACAACACCCCGTAGTACTGTATATGTGGATAGCCTAAGTAAGTTGCTAGGAAAATAATGGAAGGTGTGTTTTCCTGTGGGATGAGGGGAAGAAGCTAGCTATTGCCTCCCCCAGGGAAGGGTGGGAAGGGAAAGACGAGGAGGAGGAGGAGGAAGAGGAGGAAAGAAGAGGAGAGGGAGGATGAGGAGGAGGAGAAGAAGAGGAGAAGGAGGAGGAGGAGCAGGAGGAGGAGGGGAGAAAGAGGAGGAAGAGGAGGAGGGAGAAGATAGGAGAAGGAAAGGAGAAGGAGAATAAGAGGAAAAGGAGGAAGAGGAGCAACGAGAAGGAGAGAACGACGAGGAGGGAGAAGAATAGGAGGAGGAGGGAGAAGAAGAAGAAGAGGAGGAGGAGGAGGAGAGGAGGAGAAGTAGTAGAAAGAAGAAGAGAAGTGGAGGAGGAGGAGGGGATCAGTTGCTGGGGGAAATGGTGTGAATCGCTTGGGAAAACCTTGCCTCCAATCTAATGTTTGTCTTTGCTTTTCCTCGTTTCCTTTTAATTATTCTGCTCGACTTCCTCCTTTATTTTTTTCCCTTTCCCGCTTCTGTTTATTTTCATAGTCCCCTCTTCCTCTTTCTCTTATTTTACCACTTTAGTCATTCTTCTCCACTTCCCTTTCATCTTAATTTTCCACTGTCTTCCATTTATTCATATTACTCTCCTTTTTTCCCATGTTAATATTTTCCTTTTGTTTCAGTCATAAATCTTTCCTGGTCAGACATTTTAATTTTGTTCGCGGTCTCACATTTTTTTCAGGTGGTTTTCTCGCACGCCATCTCTATTGTCTCTCCTCCTCTTACATTGCTCAATTCTAGTTCTCTCCTCCCACCCATTCCAGTCCTCCTCCTACAAGTCCTTATCCTCCTACCTTGCTCACCTTTCTATCTCTCATGCCTCTATGGCCTCTTTCATCCAAGCCTCCCCATTCCTCTCACATCTCATCCTCCCTAACCTCTTTCCTCTTCCCCACTCACCTCTTCCTCCCTCCTCCTGTCCCCTTCCATTTCTTTGTCCCTCTGCTCCTAGTCTACTAATATCTCTTTATCTCCCGTTCCATCTTGCCTTATTAACTCCTCCCCCATCTTCCTTTTGATCTAACTTCTCTAATCTCTATTTCCATTTAACCTTCAATCTCCCACCTTCCAGCCTTCCTCCCATCTCCCACATCTCAAATCCCAACCTTCCTTTCTATCTCCCACCTCTTAACCTTCCCTTCCATCTCCCACCTCCTAACCTTCCCTTCCATCTCCCAGTCTTCCTCTCCATATCCCAAATCCCAGCCTCCCTCACCACATCCCAGCATCCCAACCTTCCCTTCCATCTCCCAGTCTTCCTCTCCATATCCCAAATCCCATCCTTCCTCTCCACATCCCAGCATCCCAACCTTCCCTTCCATCTCCTAGCCTTCCTTTCCATATCCCACTTCCCAGCCTTCCTCCACATCCCAGCCTCCCAACCTTCCCTTCCATCTCCCAGCCTAACAACAGAAACCCTAGGACTCGGCCCAGTGTTGTGTAAGGCTTCCCAGAACTCCCTAGGCTCAGGTTCCCGCAACTCCGCCCACTCTAGGCCAACTTTCCCCTTAGGCCTGGCATATTTTTATCGACTCGAGATTATTATTACTCATTTTGGGCTTCTTGTGCACCGTTAAGTACCCCGAAAAAAGTAATTAAACGACAAATCAATACCCAAAAGTAACTACCCTGCTATTTTTCAGTAATATTTGAGAGTTCATGATTAATTAACCTGTGTTGGTGTTGGGATGGATTTGTCTTTATTCCATGTGGGCCAACAACCACTGCATTTATACTGGAGTCAACGTAAGCTAATAAGTCAAGGCAATACAAAGTTACAAACGGGTGAGACGGCTCTAACACGTTGCATATTCACTATTCGGCAATTGCTAATCTCTAAGCCGTAGTAACATTTCTGGTGAATAGTATGAGTATCATATTAAGTCAAGTTATTTCACCGATATCTAGATATATGTTTATTGGATTGTTGACCCCACTGAAGAAATCATCTAATCGTTTCCAGTAGGTAATACTGTGTAGAATGACTTAATATTTAAATAATAAGTATTTTTGTACTTCTTTACATGTCACATTGTTGAAATATTATTGTGGGTGTCGGTAGTACTATCCAGACTTGTCAATTATAAAAAATGTTGAGGTTAGTTACAGAGAAGTTGATATTGTACCTAAAGGAAATTCAAGAGGCTTTTGAAATAGACAGACCTTCCCCGTAGGGAAAATTACCTAAATCCTCTGAGCACTTTCGTCACCTCCTCTCATCCACACTATTCACTAGATCCTTCCTGTCCATACAATTCTCTTCCTTTTCAGATGGTCTTGAAACCCCACCATAGAATCGCCCCTCAGCTCCTCTTCACACCACTCTTTTCATATTCATTGGCCCTTTTTTCTCGGTATAAAACTGCTACGTTAAAAAAAGAAAAGAAAAAAATATTCACTCGTTTCAGCATAAAAGGTGAAATTCTTTTTGATGGTATTACGACACTTCTTATGTCTGTCTGTGTGTGTGTAATTTCTTTCCAGGTATAAGGAAGCTGCAGGTAATGAGCTTAGTGAAATGGGACGGCGGTGTTCTCTTTTAACGATAGTATGTATTTTGAATGTCTCCTGCTTTTAGGAAGGGATTCTGTTTTCCACCCGCCATTATAGAACTTTGGTTTTTGTGGTATAATTGTAGATGCCACTTGTACTATTTGTGTTTCACTGATGATTTCTTCCCTTTATAGTTTGAAGTAATGTTCCTGTACACCCACACATAAACGATTAAATCTTTTTTTATATCATGTAAAGTTTTCTTATATTGTGTTGTTCTTTCACAGCAGCTGATGATGGATTTAAATATCCGAAACGTTCTAAATAAAGCAAGATGAAGTTCTCCTCTTTGGTCCTCTCCCTTCTCTTCAATGTTCATAATTTTCCGTAAGTCATACTGTTTAAAGGTCAGTGTGCTGATGTATCTGTTATATTGCATATGTTATTGTTGAATGTTTCCAGTTTTGCATTAAAGAACTGTTAATAACTCTTGTTGAAATTGAATACCACTGACAGCTTGGATTTTACCCTTGGGTTGTTTATATGTAATGATTGTGTTCCCTACGTCAGAGTTTATGATCTCTGTTTCATGAATTGTTTGTGTTGGTCGCTGACAATGTTAGGACTTGGGGTGTTGCCGGGACAGTATGGTCTGTGTGGCCAGGGTATCTATCTAAGCAGGTTCTCCATTCCATCCACTCACCTTTCCCACAACTCTCCTTACATCCCACTCTTTCCCTCCCTCTCTCTTTTCATCCCACTCTCCTTTCCTCCCTCCCTCACTTCTTCTCACTCTTCTTTCCTCCCTCTCTCCCTTCCTCTTACTCTCCTTTCCTCCTACTCTCCTTTCCTCCTACTCTCCTTTCTCAAGCTCTCTTTTCCACCCTCTCTCCATTCCTCCTAATCTCCTTTCCTCCTGCTCTCCTTTCCCAAGCTCTCTTTTCCTCCCTCTCTCTTTTCCTCCTTTCCAGTCTCATCTTTGCTGCCAAAAATCTTATTACCAGAAGCAACTTGAATTCACAAATCTATTTTACCCGAACAACATCTAATCCGCAAAATGATTCCCGGGACTAGCGGTGCTGTGGTGGTGACGACTGGTTAACTGTGGTGTGGTGTGGTGTGGTGTGGTGTGGTGTGGTGTGGTGATGTGGTGTGGTGTGGTGTGTGGGGATGGAATTGCTTTGTTGATGAAGTGAAGTGTAATGTTGTGATATGTGATGTTGCTGTGGTAGTGGTGTGTGATGGTGAGGTGTGGTGTGATGATGAGAATGTTGATGAAGTTACTTTGTTGATGAGCTGTAGTGTGAGTGATGTTGTGATGATGATGTAAAACGCACGGTGCTGTGTGGTGATGAGGTGAAGTACCAGCTAAGTATAATTCAGTGACATAGTACCGTAGTGAAGTTGAGGAGTAGTGTTGTTACTGAGGTGGCAAGCTGCATGTGGTGATTGTGGGGAAATGGTGGTGGCTATAGTGAAGTAGAAGAGTAGTATAGTGCTTCATTATGGTGGCTATAGTGTTGTTGGTAGTATTGCGATGGTATAGTGTTTCATTATGGAGGGTAGTGGTAGTATGATATTGGTGTTAGTATTACGATGGTGTAGTGTTTCATTATGATGATTGTAGTGGTAGTACGATAGTGTTGGTAGTATTGCGATGGTATAGTGTTTCATTATGATGGTTGTGGTGGTAGTACGATAGTGTTGGTAGTATTGCGATGGTATAGTGTTTCATAATGGTGGTTCTTGTAGTGGTAGTACGATAGTGTTGGTAGTATTGCGATGGTGTAGTGTTTCATTATGATGGTAGTGTTTCATTATGATGGTTGTGGTGGTAG
>JAWQEG010009356.1:0-22538 GCA_033782935.1 Petrolisthes cinctipes
CTCAGTTACCTCATTCCGCATCCACCACACACCTCAGTTACCTCATTCCGCATCCACCACACACCTCATCCACCACGCACCTCATCCACCACAACTCATCCACCTCACACCTCAGTTGCCTCATACCGCATCCACCACACAACTCATCCACCTCACACCTCAGTTGCCTCATACCTCATCCACCACATACGTCATCCACCACACAACTAATCCACCACACACCGCATCCACCACACACCTCAGTTGCCTCATACCTCAGTTGCCTCATACCTCATCCACCACACAACTCATCCACCATACACCTCAGTTACCTCATACCTCATCCACCAAACAACTTATCCACCACACACCTCATCCACCATACACCTCATCTACCACATAACTCATCCACCATACACCTCATCCATCATGCAACTCATCCACCATACACCTCATCCATCACGCAACTCATCCAGCACACACCTCAGTTGCCTCATACCTCATGCACCACACACCCCAGTTACCTCATCCACCATACACCTCACACCACCACAAACCCCAGTTACCTCACACCTCCACACACCTCATCCACAACACACCCCAGTTACCTCATCCACCACACACCCCAGTTACCTCATCCACCTTTCCTGGACCATTTCTCTCCGGGGTTCACTCATCCACTCTACTACAGTATATCGGCTGTTAGTGCCCCTCTCACCTCTCCTCCAGTCCGGCCCGGCACCCAATAACCTGGCTTATTGGTTGTGCAGGTGTGTACTGGCCAATAAAGACGGGGGGCCAGGTGTTAGTTACTGTACTCACCAAATAGCCCTCGAACCCTGGCACCTCTTAATGTTTACACCTTCCTCTTACCCTACCCAGCCTACACTGATTTATTTATGAGGTTGTAGGTTTGACACATTAATTTTGTAAGAGTATATACATGTAAACGTGTATGGCTATTTCTACTTAACTATTAAACATACATATATATTTTGTAAGAGTAAACGTGTATGACTGTTTATACCTAACTAATAAACATACATACATATAATTTCTTGAGATCCACAGTGAGTTAGTGAAAGAAATTAATGGAAGAAAACACTTAAGTAAGTTCTTTGTGTACACTACTCGGCGATACATACTATGAAACATTGTACAGTTGCCCACACATGAATCTGGTACGCCTTGCTACTTGCGAGATACCTACAGCAGGAAGGAAATTGAGCAAAAGTTATAGTTTGTTGACAAGCAGATAGTAATAATATTTTACTGTCTGCCTGTCAACAAACTACATCTTTTTTCACTTTCCTTTCGTTGTAGCCACCTCACAAGTAACGAGCCATACCAGCTTCATGTGTGGGCAACTGTACATAGGCTACTCAAACACACAGACCTCAGAACTGTATGTGTTATTATGAATATTTCAACATGTTGGGATAGTTTGTCAGTAGTCTTTGATGTCAAAAGATTGGCTTGGAATTGAAAGAGTCCGGGTTGAATTCGTTGTAAGGGAGAGCCCATATTATCCCGGAAAAAAAGTCAATATAAAGTAAACAAGCGACTCTGGAAATCAACAAGGCATCTCTTATTATTTTTACGGGTCGGTGTTGTCACGTTTTTTTTTTTTTTTTTTTCATCTATTCGTATTGTTTTATGTAAGAATTTTATAGATAAGTTTGGTGGTGGATAAGGTATATTAAATCTCGTGTGGGTTTTGTCCTCACATGTGATCTTGTCAAGTAATATGATACTCCCTCAATTTTCTAGTTAAGAATTTAAAGTAATAGACAACCCCGATAAGATTTAATTTACTCCTAAGCTCGGTTGTAATAATTTAGTCCCGATCATAATAAATAGGCAACGTCAAATAAGATAAAGCTACGCTATTTAATTTCACAAGAGAAAATACACTGTGCCGGGACACACTACACCTCGTACCTTGGAAGACATACACCCTCCAACTCTACCACACTCATCACATCTGGCTATAACCACCTAGAACGTGTGTGTGTGTGTGTGTGTGTGTGTGTGTGTGTGTGTGTGTGAGGATACTGTTGTGAAGGCCAAGTTGACCTGAATGTGTATGTGTGTGTGGGAGGATACTGTTGTGAAGGCCAAGCTAACCCGTGTGTGTGTGTGCGTGTGTGTGGTAGGATAGGATACTGTTGTGAAGGCCAAGTTGACCCGTGTGTGTGTGTGTGTGAGGATACTGTTGTGAAGGCCAAGTTGACCCGTGTGTGTGTGTGTGTGAGTGGGGGTAGGAAATGGACATCTATTGTGTACCATTATTGGCAGTTATTGTTCGATGGTATTGGCATTTAAAGCTCAGGGATGGTGTAATTGTATCATCCACCAGGACCTCCTATACTCTTGGGGTTTTAAGGGGAGATTCTCTTGTTGGTGAATCGGAAGGTCTCTTGATTCCTCCAAACTATGCCAGGAAACAGACGCCCTCAATGCTACAAATAGGGGATATGTTTTTTTCGTGGCACAGTTGGAAGGAATCAGAGGCCTTCCAAATCCACCAACAAAAGAATCTCTCCTAAACGCCGTAATGTCTTTGGATGACCGTGTATAAGAAACTATACTCCGGAATGAATAATTGCATGATCTTGAATACTGCAAGTGAGCGCCATGTTCGGTTCTTTTATATTTTTTTTTTTTTTTTTTTTTAGCAAACTACACAATTAATCCTTTACAACAAACCATGATACATTTCACATCACAGTGCAAGGAATTATATTTCAACTTTGGTCATTCTTGCAGGATTAATTACTGTACGAACCCTGATTATCCCACCATAAAACATTGGAATGCACATTAGTATTCGTTGTAATCCGTATTAACTAGGATGGACAAAGCGGAGTTAATCCAAGGCTTCTTTTGGGTGGGATGTTTACTGACTGACAGAGGAGTAAGACTTATACATACATAAGGAAAAAAAAAAAAAAAAAAAAAACGTCCAGCTTGTGGTGCCTGATGGTTTGGTATATGATGGGCAAAGTTCATCATGCTCCCAGAATAAACAAGCTATTTTTTTCAGTATCCATCGTCTGAGGTGCCGCCTGAATATTTCACACGAATTTTGCACCGGTAGTTCTTTAATTAACCTTGTGTACGTCATTAGGATGTGAGGTAGATAGTAACGCATAGCTTATTTATAGTAGTATGTGGAGCTTGAGCATCTCCCTTATCCTTCTAGCTTTTGTTTGCGGTTCATAATCCGATTGTGAAAAGTAAGGAAGGATTGATTGATTGATTGATATTAGGTGCCGCAACAGCGAGGTTATATTGCGCCAGGAGAAGGTGATAGAGAGGTGAGACAACAAATAGGAAGGAAATAGAAAGAAAAGAAGGACCGTTGAAGAACTGAAAAGAAGTTTCTGGGGCCGAAGCGGCGCCCAAACCCTTAAAGTATTGCTCACATCACTACAAGGTGAATACATTATAAAGAAGCATGTTCACATTACACTCGTACAGACAAGCACATGTATACACACACTCGCTCACTTTTAGTCACATAACACATAGCACACGCACGTACGCACCATCAGCCACTTAGAAACAATAACACACACACACACACACACACACACACACGAACAAAAACAAACACACTCGTATGCACACACTTTGACGTGAGCACCACTATAGCATCAACACTCCTAATTACTGAATGAACCGGATTGCCCACGCCTACATATTACTCGTAGTGGACGCCTGGTAATCGAACTGTTAATTGCCCCATAGTCATCCGGATGGAGCGTAATTTATCCGTTCGGGGGCTGCGTACATACCATTAATTCGAACGGCACGGTAGATTTATGTGAAGTGGCGACACACGCTGCTACCCTCAGTATACATAGAGCCTGTAAGCATCATAACACAAACTCTGGCATGGTACAGAGAATTAAGAAGGCTCCATTTATATAGGATTTTTATTCCCTCTGTGCTTATAGTTCGGTATTCTGTTCTCGGGATATAGGAATTAATTGTCTTTGACCCAGTGTGATTTGAGGGGAGATTTTCTTCCTCCTAACTATACCTGAAAATTTTCAGGCACCCGCGACGGTACTAACAGGGGATCTGTTTCGAGGATTGCGTCATAGAAAATTTTGATTCGCGCGGCCTGTGTCCCCCAGTGACCAGCTGATTTTGCCGTAGTTTACAGCGTCCAACTGATCTGATCCACTCGTCCGTACTCCTAACATGATTGCCGAGTATATTAATTTATTGATTGAAGTAAATCCTTCAAATCTAACGTATTTATCATGAAGTGACGTTAATATACATTACGTACTTATAGTCACATATATGATAGTGACGTAATTATAGCTAGAAAATAGGAATTTAGGAGAGCCAGGGATACCTGAATATTCCTAGCAGCATTATAGATTATTCAACTGGGTTATTCAGCCCGCTGATCAGAATATCGAGTGATTAAGAGCGTCGGAGCAAACAGCTGGCTTATTCATCCCTCTGACCAGATATCTTCCAACTCTACGTAACGATATTGGAAGGTAAATATAAGTGATAAAGAGCATGCGAGTTTTAGCTTTGATTTATAATTAATGATCAAGTTAACTTAATTGTGTAAAAGGTCAGGAAACAGCACCTATAGAAAGATAAATGAAGTGTTAGCTTTGCCTTATTTCCTTCATAATTTAACATAAGGTTAGGAGGCCATAGAAAAGATCTAAAAAAATAGCCCCAGAATAAATAAAGTGTTATCTTTGGCCTTGTTATCATTTAACGTAAGGTTAGTAGGCTGTAGAACAGGCCTAGAATACAGTGCTCTGTGTTATTATAATTAAATAAGTGTCGCGGTAAATCCTTTATAGAAAAGAAGTGCCATAATTCAAAACCGTATTATAGCGAATATAAACTCCTTGTGTGAGTGACGTGTGTGTGTGTGTGTTTTTTTTTTTATTATTACTATTGTTGGTTTTTGTTGAGAATAAATATAGTAGAGTAACGTTAGCAATCTTTGTGTGACCTTATGTAACTAGTAATACTATTGTTAATAATGCATACATAGATGGAAACCCCTTAAGTAACTTTAATTTAAGTGAGTATAAGAGGGATCTACGAGACCACGAGTGGTGTTGTGACCAACCAACACCAAGTCTCTTATATATATTGCTGGCTAAGTTATATCACATAATTTGGTTCACAATCTGAGGGGCCATATATCCAATATTTTCTTCCCCTTAATTCCACAGAGATAACAACGACCTACAAAATAACCAACAAAAGAATCTTTCCTTAACATACTAACCTACTGTACCTTCACTGACCTATACCCTAAATAGGTATGACAGAAGATAAGCACTACCAAGAAGGAAAGGATATTTTTGTGCCTCTAGTTCAAAAGATGAGATGTTTCTGTGTGGTTTTCAAAGGGTGGAATGATGGCCGCGAAAGTTTCTGTGGACGGCATTATAATTGAAATATTGATAGGAAGGTTTCTATATACAGGGTTTCATTTTATGGGCCTATCCATATATTTTCCCTTCTCTTTTGTTTTCTTCTCTTCCTGTCACCTCTTCTTCTGTTCCCTCTTTATTACTACCTGCCTATCTCCCCGTTCCCATCATTAATTATTCCTCCCTCATTCTCACCCCATTATCGTTCTCCTTACTTCCTCCCTCACCCTCACCTTCTCCTTCCTCCATCCCTCCCTCATTATCCCACCTCTCCCTCATCGTCCCTCTCCCGCCGTCCTCCCTCATTATCCTCTCTGTCTTTCTTCCTTCCCCGCTTCCTCTCTCCCTCTCCTTTTCCCCTCATTTCCTCTCCTTTCACCCGCCCTTCATCCTTCCTTCCTCTCATTCCACCACCCACCCTCTACCACCTCCTTCCCCTCCATCCCATTCTCTCGTCATCTTTCCTCGCATCTTCTTCCACTTTTCCTCTCCTCTCCCCCTACCTTCCTTCCTCTTCTTTCACACACCATCTTTCCTCCCCTTCCATTCCACCCTCCTACTTCTTCCATCCTTCTAACCTCTTCTGTCTTCCTTCCTCCATCCATCTATTCTTCCTTCCTCTTTTTCCACACACCATTTTTCCTCTCCTTCCTTTCCACCCTCCTACTTCTTCCTCCCTCCCCCCCCCCTTCATCCATCCATCCATCCATCTTCCTCTTCTTCCACACACCATTTTTCCTCTCTTTCCTATCCACCCTCCTATTTCTTCGTCCCGACCTTCTCTCAACTCCTCTCACACCTTCGAATTCTTGCTACCACCACCACCACCCACCTCCCGACCCACACTTTTGTCCATTGCAATCGTGTAGTGCCGTTACTCTTTCTTCAGCAGGCGAGTCGAGTTAGTGAAGTGAGTAGTCGAGTGTGTAGGTGTGTTAGATTATACTCTCTGTCTGTTTACCCTTCTCTCTTCCTTCCTTCCTCCCTCCCTCCCTCCTTCAGTATGTTTCTCCTCTTCACCTTCCTTCGCACCGAGCTGCATGCATGCTTCCGGTAGCTGGCTTGCGTACTCTGAAATATACCTCTTATTCTTCACACACACACACACACACACACATTTCCATACACGGCTTTAGACACCGACCACAGTGAATTGTGAGTGCTATAAGACAAAGATATTTATTTACTCTGTACTTTGAGGGTTTAGTTATACGACATTATACAATACTACACTGATATACTGTATTAAAGCACTAAATAAATTTACTCCTACGGCAGGTTTCATCTAATATGATAGAGTTGTATGTTCAGTACAGTATGTATGTATGTATGAGTGAGCATTCTTTAAAAATTAGTGTACTCTGAACTCCAATGTTTATGAATGGTATGTGCGTGTGTACGCGATTGTGCTACGATTATTTGCCCTTATATTTTCTTGTGTAAGTTTGTTTGTTAGCGCACTTGAACCGATGGAGGTGTATGCCCAAATCCTTCTCGCTTTCCGCTGTTCTGGATACTAAGAAGTAGGTCACATATAACCAAAGAAGGTGAGGATATATTCAGTAAAATGCACCACTCGGGTTCCACGGTGCAGCCACCTGTAAAAAACACCAGCCACCACGAGAGGCGCTACTGTCGATGATGCATGCAGTGTTGAGTGGGCCTTCTTTTATATACAAAGGAGTTGGTGCTATCCAGAGACCTCGACGCACAGAGGTAATAATTTATGTACACTAGGTATATATGGCGAAAAGAGCGTACATTTAGGGCTACAGTTTTCGTTAATACAATACCAAGTTTCTGTGTTTGTGAGGCTGTTGTTCTGTACTCTTTTAAAAGGAACGACGGTTTTTAGTATATTGAGTAAGACTTAACCTTGGACGAATCCTTAGCCACCAGCCGTAAAAGTACAGCTCCGGACTGATCAAGAGTCCACACCCCATCCAAAAGCGACTTGGTTTGGGCCTCGTCGAATCTGGCAACAGTTGCAGGTGGAGGGATGGGGGATGTTAGTGGAAGAGGAGGAAAGAAATGTGGGTGGGGCTATATAGGAGGTAATGTGGGAGGGTAACGAATGATCAGGTAGAGAAGACGTGTGTCAGGAGGAATGAATGAAACATACACAGTGAACGGTAGTGTGTCAGGAGGAATGAATGAAACATACACAGTGAACGGTATCGAATCACCAATAGTTTAAGGCAGGGTTCTTCAAACTTTTTCAATCGTGACCCAGTTTTTACTAATTTATAAAAAAAAAAAAATTAAAAAAAAATAAAAAAAATTAAAAAATTTATTAAAAAAAATAAAAAAAAAATTATAAAAAAAATGTATTAAAAGTTTATAAAAAAAAATTTATATTCTTATAATAAAAAAAATAGTTCAAACAGTGAAGCTTGATCAGGTATTTAGTCTAATGATTCGGTACCCACTTCAGCTGGGTTATAGTCCAAGATGGCTGCAGGTACCGGATTAAGTTTAGTCAGTAAAAAATGGAAGTCCTTCAAATCTGGAAGAGAGAACATGAAGTAGATAAATAGCATGAAGTAGATAAATAGAAGTTTATGGAGACCATACTTTGCTGAAAAAAAAAAAAAATCATAAAGAACGGTCATTTGAAGATAATTCGTTCACTCGCACCAAGCTACGCATTTGTATACTTTTAATACGTAAAGAAAAAAAAGACTTGCACAATTATTAATCAGTTGTCCACCTCCCAAGTTAGTAATTCAGTCCTTTTATTTGCAGTTGACTGAAGACGAACGGATTCCTCTAGAGTCTAGACTATGGTAAGTAACAGATTAACACTTCCGTATAAACGGCAGGAATTGGATCTTGAACAAACTTTGAAAACAGAAAAAAAAAAAAACGTCAACCCTCCAGTTCGATAAACAATTAAACATACAATACCCTTAATAAAATTTATAAACTCTATTAAAACTCACCTCAAGTAGAAGTTTGTCCTCAGCTGGAGGAAGAAGGAAGTAGTATGTTTTGACCAACTCAGAGACTGACTGAGGTAACCTTCTGCTTCACCCAGTTGAAGCTTCACTTACAGATTGGTGAACTTTTGAACCACGATCATAATTATGAAGGAGGGGATCAAACTGTATATTGTTGTTCTGGTGGTGGGAAGAGGCACATATTTAGGCTGTCATGGCCTCTCAACACTGTGTTATGCTGTATCCAAAAATCAGTGTTGCACCAAATACCTCTCTGCAAAATGTCGAATAAAATGACAGAACTTTACAATATTCGTCTTGGAGTGTGCTGGCTAGTCATAATGGTTAACCCTCCCACACCACACACACAAACAGCCAAAACAGTCTCTCACATTAATTATACAGTAGTTGGCAGTCGTTATCACCTCGCCTCACCCCTTACACATGCAAGGAAACCTTACCATATTCTATAAACACATCCCCATATGTCTCATATTTTCTATTTACACCATCAAACATTTTTCTATTGAAGTAATAATAATAATAATAATAATAATAATAATAATAATAATGAGTTCATATTTTATTATCATCAGTAGCTAGTTGGAATTCACAATCAATCCGTGTGTTACTGATTTATTTCCAAAGCTAATATCCTCTGATAGAATATATCCATTTATAGAATACATCCACTCTATACAAATAACTAATGCAAATTTAGTCAGTAATTCTGGTAACACCATCAAGTTGTAGTTAATATCACAACATATTATGTGTTTGTAACATTTTCTCATGTGTGTGAATTCAGCAATAGTGTTTGCAATATGACATCCATACAATCAACTAATATCAGTCTCTTACTCAATATAACAAACCATTAGGCATGGTTTTGTTACATTGGGAAAACCTACTCAGTTGAAATTTTAAAAATATCTAAGTACAGCTGGCCTGTATATCAAATTCCATGACATGTTTGAAGAAATTTAATTAGTATCAAAAGGAAAATATGCGTTAACGTGACCAGCTACTTGCCCATTTATAAGGAGAACGAGTTGTTCGACCTTTAAAAATGGTATAGTTTGATTCTATATTCATGTCCGCTACCACCAGTAGTCAGTGTAATCGCTTGTCCTGTGTTACACCCCCCCTCCATCCCTCCCTCTTCTCTCTGTCTCTCTCTCTCCTTAACTCCCTCTCTCCTTCCCTTCCTCTTCTCTCTCTCTCCTTCCCTTCCTCTTCTCTCTCTCTCCTTCCCTTCCTCTTCTCTCTCTCTCTCCTTCCCTCCTTTTCTTTTCTCTCTCCTTCCCTCTATCCCTCACTATTGCCCCCTTTCCCTCCCCCTTCTCCTTACAACCCCAACTCCCCAATAAACTATCGAACATTTTCTCGGGATCTGACTGCACACTTTGAATCAGAGAGTTAGTTAAGAGGAGGAAGGGGTATTTCTTTCTCCAAGCTATGCCAGAAAACAGACGATCTCGGTGTTACTAATGGAGATCTGTTTCGTGGTTTGGATGGAAACAGAAGCCCTCCAATTCATCCACAAGAGAGTATCACCTTAAGAGTCGAACGAACCATCCTAAGTTTTCTTCGAGCAGTTTGGTTCAGGGGTGTTCAGAGCTCTCACTCCCTCTCCCCCTTCCTACTTCTCTCATTCCCTCCCTCCCTCTCCCCCTTCCTACTTCTCTCCTTCCCTCCCTCCCTCTCCCCCTTCCTACTTCTCTCATTCCCTCCCTCCCTCTCCCCCTTCCTACTTCTCTCCTTCCCTCCCTCCCTCTCCCCCTTCCTACTTCTCTCCTTCCCTCCCTCCCTCTCCCCCTTCCTACTTCTCTCCTTCCCTCCCTCCCTTCCTACTTCTCTCCTTCCCTCCCTCCCTCTCCCCCTTCCTACTTCTCTCATTCCCTCCCTCCCTCTCCCCCTTCCTACTTCTCTCCTTCCCTCCCTCCCTCTCCCCCTTCCTACTTCTCTCCTTCCCTCCCTCCCTCTCCCCCTTCCTACTTCTCTCCTTCCCTCCCTCCCTTCCTACTTCTCTCCTTCCCTCCCTCCCTCTCCCCCTTCCTACTTCTCTCCTCCTTTCCTTCCCTCCATCCTTCTTCCACGAGGCGAATTCCACGCATGTGCGGATGGAAATGGCGGGAACAGAGGTGATGAAGGAGGACCGGTCTGTGGATGGCTCAGTTTACCATCAGCAGTGTGAGTGAAGAGAAGACTTACTAGTGTTAAAGGAAAGTGATCGTTCATTTGCAGTTTCCTATACTTTGCTTTATACGTGTTCAGGGTGTCTGAAAATGATCAGTACACTTGTTTGTCCTTAATTAATAGTCGATCAGTGTCAAAATTCCAGTCTTTTCCCGCTATGCAGAGAATTTTAAGCTTTTCTGTGTAAAGATTTTGTTTATGCATTCCTAAGTACGTGCATTGGTCGTGAATGTGTAATAGTTAAGTGTCCCATATTATTATTTACGGTATGAAAATCAATCCAAATGTTTACTCGGATTGTGTCGTCAGTAATTTAAAGTCTTGAGTCCGCATTTGATAAACATTGTACTATTGTTCATAAAGTTCATTCCCTCGGTCGGCCACATTAGGACTGAATTGCTTTTGGTTCAAACTACAATACTCTGTTCGCAGTCTATCCTCTGTTTTTTATTCGTTCGATCCACACACGGGTGATTCTGGTATATTGTGGCTGGCTGAGGGAACCAACTTTGGTGCACCATAGTAATATATACAGTACTCTTCTATTATATACTGGTAAATATTGGTAAAACTGAAGTAAAATAGTGTTTAATACCATCATGTGCAGTGGATATATGAAACAAATAAACCGAATAATCAATACTAAGTGTTATCAGGAGTAGTGTGTTGATCAGTGATGCCGGAGAAGTAAATGAAAAAAACTGGTTTGCTCTAAGATGGTGAAAAGCAAATGAATGGAAACCAACTGAACAATAAGTCAAGGTTGTCATGTGTCGGGCGTTAATCAGTAATCCCAGTGTAGTGAAATATGATTTGCATTTTAGTAATGGTGAAAAGTAAATTTTAATTCAAACGGACATTAGTGGTATAGGGAGTTGTTTATATGAGGTGCCGATAAAGTGAAAGTTTGTTCCAAAGTAATAGTGAAAAGAAAACTAGTGATTTACTGTCATTAATAGTTTTAAAGAGTTGTTTGTTGATCAGTCATGCTGATGAAGTGGGAAAAGAATAGTTTTGCTGCAAAGTAATTAAACTAATGCAAACCTATTATTCTGCTCTCGGACTCCACACCGCTCAGGACTATACCTATGATGCCTGAGTTATGTCGGCTGCCTACGGAGCAGTATGGGTGAGTGTTCTTGTGTAATATTCAGAATTGTTTTTAACCTTAAAGGATTCTTGAAACTTGGCTGGGGTGAAGGTCAGTTTCGTGTTGTATAGCAGGTACACGTGGGTCTCGTGTCCAAATATTTGAATAAGGGAAATACGCTTTACCGTTATCAATATTTAAAATAGAGGGGATAAACTCTTAACCGGAAATTAGAGTTAATGTATCCTACAAACTGTGCCACAAGAGAGATCCCCTTTTAGTAAAATAGAGGTGGTTTGTTTCCTGGGATAGTTTCGATATGTGCTCCGTGGCCCTGTGACCCCTAGTGACCGTCTGTACAGTAGACACAGATGACGGAAGCTTCACACAAAGGACCATAAATCTTTTGAAAAAATTCTTCTAAAATCTTTCATAGTAACAATCTGACCTTGCAAACAATAATACACACCTATTGTAAACTGCAAGCTGTATAGGATAACGTGTATTTGTTGTATAGTCGTATAATATTGGGTGAAGGAAACTACCATTCATATTGTGCGAGACCTTTAATTTTCACTAATATCCGTTCTTATGGTCAAATTTGATATAGGTCTTACCTTTCGCAACTCCTGGTAGTCTGCCACGATCCAGCTTAGGTTAGGTTTGGTCAGAACACTAATATCCTAAATAATTATAATGGAGGACTAGTTTTGTGACATAGGCAAGAGGAATGAGTAGCCCTCCAATTTAGGCAGTCTATTTCCTTAAATAATTCACTAACCACCGTCCCTCCCACTTGAATGTCGAGGTGCTGTATTAATGTTTCCTGGTATAATTGGAATGACTGCTCTGATTACTTTTATAGGGGCAATACAGTGTTGATAAATTTGGAGCAACTGAATACTCCAAAGCAACAGAACAAAGCATTAATTTTGTTAAAGTTAAAAAGTTACCAACACAGTACTTCCCCTTAATGCTTAATGTTCCTTTTCCTAACTTGTGTCTACCTCGTCGGGCCACCACTTTAATTTTTGTAGCGTTTCCCATTTATATTCAGTAGTCCTATTAACAGGAATGCAACTTTAATTGTATAATTAATTTTTACTGATTTAGAATTGGTTTTAATGAGGAGTTTGTAAAGATCCAAGATAGGTCCCAAATCATTTATATAATAAGAGTTAAATGGATGGTGCTTATATTTCTGGTGATGTTCACACTGTGCATATATACAATAATTAACACTTGATACATTAGCTAATATTGTTTACAGCCTCCACTTCAAAAGAGTGTACACTAAAAATAAATTTTGCTTGGTATGTAGCCTACAAACGCTTCCATCCAGAACAGTCAGGGTTGTTACACATCTCCATGGAGTGAATGATGATGGACTTTATTTAAAAAAAAAAAATGGGCCCTATATGGTCATTCCTAAGCAATTTAAAACGGGTGGTAATCAGATGGGTTCACAGCTCACGGGCAGATGAGATGATACGGTGCTGAGCACCCGGTTGGAAATGTGTGTGGGTGTACACACGATATAAAGAGTATAAATCGGGAAGAGTGTGTAAGTGATCTACACGGCTCATGATGGCCTGGGAATAGACAAGGTAATTGTCAGTATCCATAGTGTGAGGTGTCGCAATGTTTCAAAAGGGAATTTGCACATAAAAAAAAAAGTTAAACATTGCAATATTTTTTTACTTCTACAGCTGTGTGGATGCTGCTGAAGTCGTTGGAGAGCAGTGATGATTACTATCGGCAGCCGTAATCCTTCTACTCCTCTTGGTCGGTGGCCATGAAACTTGAATAGCAGTCAGTCTCCTGGATGAGTACGAGGGAAGTAAAACATTATTAGTTTGTGGGATGAAATAAAAGAAGGATAGTGAAGCTAAGAAAAAAGTAGTTTGAAGAAATACAATAATAAAGAATAATTTTCTTAACAGATTTTTCAAAAGTATGATGATAACCTTTCATGAAAATAATATAGTCAGGTACTGGTAATGTGAAATATTTTCAGCTGTTTGGTGGCCATTGGCAGTATCTTGGAGTGGGAGTGTTGGTTGTCCTCTCGTTCAAGTATTGGCATGTCTCGATTGTGATGTTGGCTTCGGTAAGTAGAATATTGTTTTAAGTTCGAGTTATTATCGGATACAGGAAATAGAATTGGGAAGAATTTAATGATAATGCAAGAGGTTAATAGTTAAACAGAAATAAAGAGCAAGATTAATTAAGATGGGTAAAAGATATAGGATTTTCAACTGCTTAAAAAAAAAAATTATTTGTAATAGAAAGTTACATTTAAGTAAGCTATCTCGAGAGGAAGTAGAAATCTTTAATAACAAACAGTTAATGACAGTTAAAAAGATAACGTAATAAGTATGAGAGAAAATTGATAATAATGAAAGCAATAGTGGAGGGTTATTATAAAGATGTATATATTAATGATGCTCACATACTAATGATCATGTTTCTGATTGCAGGTGTTGAAGGAGGTCAAGAAAGTAGTGTGATGCGCCAGTACACACTCCCAGTCTTATTGGATTGGGTGGTCCAGCAATTTGCGGACACGTGTACTGGCGCGGGGCTCCACTCTCCTGAAGACTGTACCATGCCCCTATACACACACACACACCAACCAGTCGTGTGGGTTGTGAGCCTTTCAGTGTGCAGGCTACGTGTGTATATGTGTGTGGTGACGTCTTTGGGTGGAAGTGACCCCCTTCTCCCTTGGTGCTGGGGACCAAGGGGGGAAGTATTACGCTCTGCAACTACCTGAAGGAACCCCGTTGGGCCCCTCTTATATAAGGGGGGCCCGGGGGTTTCCTGAGGGGACTTGCATGAGTGATCTCCAATCTTGTATTGAAGTAGCATATCGTTACTTTGATATGCCCGAATACGAATTTCACTTTTTTTTTTTTTTTAATAAATATTTTCAGCGGGATCAGCCTCTTTGGTTTCCGGAGAGTCTTCGAAGTATCAAATAAAAGGAATGTAATATATTAAGGTTTCCCAAAAAAAAAAAGTTGTTTGTTTTGCATCCTGGTATATAAAAGACAGAAAAACGGCATTATATATACTATACAAAAGTAACGATATTGAGTCATAGAAATCCGCACAGATCATCACATTCTGTGTACTTTGTGTGTGATTGTCGGGAGGCAATAGTCCATTAATTAATTAATAGAGGATCGTTTCCGTTGTTAATTCCTAGTTTGAGTGATATAGATGCTACCGAAATTAAATGCCTCATTAATAACTCTGGCATAATGAGCAATCAATATCCCTTCACGCACACACGTATGTATATACACATGCTCACACAATGCGGGTATACACACACAGCCGACATTATCTTGTTGGGGGAACCGGCAAGTGGGTGTGGGGAGGATGGGGTGATATGTGGAATGCAAAGGAGGCACTGTATGGGAAAGGGGAATGTGGTTGGGGTGTGACGTTAGGAGGTTATTTACGTACGAATAAGGAGTGATTGAAATTTGGTGCAATAACAGCGAGGTCATATAGCGCCAGTAGAAGGTGATAGAGAGGCGAGACAGCTAGCTTGAATGAAAAGAGGGACACTTTAACAACTGACAGGTAGTGGATGGTGCGCCAAAACTCAAAGTATTGGCCATATCACTACAGGCAATAAAACCCTACGGGAGGTCGGGAAATGAAGGAGGGTGAAGGATATGGAGGTGGTATGCACACCCCATGACAAAATTAATACTGGGAAAGTGGTATTAATTATATAAAGGGAATACCACAACACGGAAACAATGGTGGGGAGGACGACATGATGACGTTTCGGAAAGCTAACTGCCTGGGATGGGAGAAGTGCATCATATTATACCTGACTGCAACCCTTCAAACATCCCTCACCGTTACGCTTCGTGGGTGTGCATAAATAAGAATGTCTGTCCTGAGTTCTTTTACCACATAAGAATAAATCTCCGTGGATACATAGCCAAGCCAGATATCAGCTTCTGCAACCACAACTATTTATAGTATGTAGTACCAAATGTATAAAGTGTGTGATACTATCGCTGTCTGTACTATCAAGTATATCGTCTCATTTCCAAGTTGTTGAAGGGGGAAATATATGTTGTCTGTACACCATGTAAACACAATCAAATATATTAGTAGCTGCATATGGACATGTCAGATATCGATTGCCTTACTTTACACATGTTAAGTGAACACTCTTACATTTGTGAATGGGGACGCAGCTCAAGTGGTATTCTCCTCAAAAAATAAAATACAATATTCTAACCCCGTCATATGGCTTTCCTTTCTCTAACTGACAAAAGGGGATCCATGATAAATTTAAGCCGAGGCTTGCGTAGGCTTTAAAGGCAACGCTTCCTGGAGTGTTGGTAAAAAAAAATATATATATATTTTAACATTCGTGCCACAACTATTTCATATTGGTTTTCTGTACTATTGTCTCCACAATACGATTACCCACAAAATGTAGCGGCTTACCCGATAATATTTTGATAACTAAACATTATTATTGTTCAATAATAATCGCATTACATTTTCAATTTTTGCACCATAACTTATTACTCGTTCACTTATACAGGTAGTAGATGGGTACCATTTCATTGAGTCTGAAGCATTTATAATGTATAATTATTGATCATCCATCCAGTAATGAAGGGTGATGAAGTAATAGATATTTGTCGTTACCTCAACACAGCATAACACTGTAATGATATTTAAATAATAATCCACAGCAGCAGCTACTTTAAATATTGGCATGTGGGTTGGCCTAATAAAGGTTAATTACCGTCACATTAATGAATACCAAAGGGAGCTGACTAACTGCCAAATTACGCCCCGATAATAGACAAACTGGCCACATTTGTTTGTCGACCTGTGAGCTGTTTAGGTTTATATATTGGATGTTGGGTGGACGTTTGACTCGTGATAGGGAAATTTATAGTTGCACCTCCCTCACCTTTTTTTTCATTTGTCTGGTCACCTTTATTGATCTTTCTTAGGTCACATCTTCGTCGAAAGTAGGTTAAGCATACTTTCAAACACATTATTCTCCTCCTTTTTACATCACGAACACTACACAGTCTTATAACGTTCCCTCGATGACACTACTCCCCTCCCGTTTTCATCATACACACTATATTCACAATCTAATAACATATACTATCCATTAAAAAACAGCAAGAGTTGAACGTGCTTTTGAATCTCTGTAACACTTTTTATCATTCCTCTGAGGGTGTGATACGAAAGACGCTACTGACCCTTCCATTATAGGATACCATGCCACCCCAACCCCATAAGCCTCGTGTGTGTGTGTTCCAGTGCCACCCATCAGTTTCCCAGACTCGTGTGTGTGTGTGTTTCAGTGCCACCCATCAGTTTCCCAGACTCGTGTGTGTTTGTGTGTGTACCTGGCTTCCCTGCCTTTGGTGCATCAAGAGCGAGATTGATTTATATGTTTTAGAAGAGAAAGAGAGGGGAGGGAAAAAAGTTACAGAGAAAGAGTGAGTGAGTTTGATGGATTCCTTTGATGGAGAAACAGAAAATATTTTTCTTACAAATCCTGCTATTGGTACGTCTTTACTCCTCCTCCTCTATCTTTGGCAAACGATACTCCAACCATATTTAAAAAAAAAGGTCAAGAGGCATCCTGCTAACTATCTTCTAATAATCCTAACGTTAGTAATATCCAAACTAATGTACAGTAGTTCATCATCAGTGATAACGAATTAGTTACTTAGAAGAAACTAAATTAATAATGATTTTCAACATGGCTACAGGAACAGCCGATCATTATGTATAAATAACTCACTTTGTTGCAACAATCATAAATCGCACAATGCATCTACACCAGGTGATATAATCTATCTACATTGCCAAGAAGCCTTTGACATAATTTCCAAAACCTATTATTCCCCAACTTAGAACCCTCGGCATGACTGGGGAAATACAGGGATGGATTGAGGACTGCCATTCGTAACGTAAACAGAGATTCCTTATTAATAACCGAACTGGCAACATTTCAGCCGTGAGTTTCCCTCAAGGTTCAGTACTTGGCCCCATTCTCTTTATGGTATACAGATGTGTGTTAGTAATACTTTAATTTACTAATCAATTCCACTTTATATAGGTATCAACTTTTACCCCTCAGTATAATTTCTTCCCTCCTCCTACGAATGAGAGATAGAGAGAGACTATGTGTTATTTTTGGTCTCATTGTCTGTCTCCTATTTAACTTTTGTAGGCGAGTTCTCTGTCACTGAGAAAGATATTAGTGTTGATGCTCTACACTGGCATTGAACATTTTTATGGCGATTTTTTCATCACGGACATGGCTTCCTCTTTCATGTTTAAATAGTTTTATCAGAACCAAGTAATAATTTTTTCCTCCCAACTTTTACGAATCCATCCGACCATAAAGAAACCAAGGTGACATATCCTTTTTTTCTCAACTCCAAGGACACATAAACAAAAATGCAATATCAAGTTACACTTTAACGAATAATTTCATTGCTCTCCAAACAACACCTTATGAACACAATTTCTCTATTTTGAAAACTAAATGACGAGTTCTCTCAATTTGAAGGTAAACAGAAAATATCACAAGAGTTTCAATAGTGGGTCAAAGCCACATCAACCAACCAAATATTATATACTACTTACTGATGTCAACTGCAAACATTTACCGTCATCTATACTTAGAGAAAAATAACACCACAAACCATGCAACTACAAGAGGATCTGGAGAACTTTAAACATCCACTAATTGTTGAGTAAACCATCCCTCCCAATAGGTCTCTTCTCCCCCAGACTTGTGAAACTCTAAGGAAAAGTCACCCAATATTTCAACCTCATCCTTCTCAACTACGAGTACATGAGGGACGTATCTATGTCTCCACCTGCTCACTATCGATCGCCTACTATATTGATCACAAATCATCTTCCTTGGAATGTAATATCCCATCTACCCAATAAATTTCGTGGAAAACTGTTCATATTATATTAATTATCTTGTTTACACACTGACTGACAGACAGACTTGGACGAAGGCATAAACACTCTGGATTTAATTAGCGACGGTAATAATTAGACGCCAAATTATAGAACTTTTGAGTCCCACGCATGTTTAATACCTATAGCATCGACAACACACGTGTGGCCGAATTCTACCCAAGACACGTGAAGATCATTTACGGTAATGGAACTGAGTACTTGCAATACTCAGAAAAGACACTCCATGCTTTCACCACTGGATTCAAAGCATGTCCAGATACAATTGTCCTATGCCCTATGATATCTTGCGTGTGACTCAGCCAAACATAAACTGCAGAGATATGATTCCCGGCCGGCATGTGCTGATACAATTCTCCTATGCACACGTGTCTTGCGTGGGATTCAGCCAAACGTATGATGGAGATACAATTATTATGATTTAAGAATACCTGACCCAATTCCCAAGCCTTCTACTATCCGTATGATTATTAACTGTTGGTTATATTAAAGGATTACTGATTCATTCAACTATTGCCAGCAAACAAACTACCTCAGGGCAACATTAGAGGATGTTGTTTGTAGCATTGGTTGGATGGTCACAGAGGCTCCAGTTCAGCCACAACAGATTGCCACTTTTAATTTATACGAGAAGCTGAGAAGACTCGTACACTCGAAATGATTATCAGAGTTTGGAGTGAAGAAAAACTACAAAATCTATCTAAAACTTAAGGGGGATATTATTTTGTTGGTGAATTAGACCTGATTCCTCCAAGTTATGCCACGAAACAGATCCCCTATTAGTATCATTGAGGAGGTCTGTTTTCAGGCATAGGTCGGAGGACTCAGTAGGCTTCCAGTTCACCGACAAAAGAATCTCCCCTTAAAACCATGGGATAAATATCACTTCATATCCCCAAATATATTTATCTATACATACGATTAATCACACATGCTTCCAGGTTCCCTAAGATGAATAAAATCGTCAGGCGTTAACCAGTATTCCCCCCCTTCACATATATAGATTGGTTCTGTACACTCCCTCCTTCCCCAAATGTGTTATATAACGACGAGTCAGAATGTGTGACAGGAAGGCAAGGCTACAGGCTGCGACCTTAACTTTTTTTGGCCTGTACATTATTTTATTTTGGCTGAAAGATAAAACAAACACCCAAATAAACTGAGCTATTACGACACTGCCTTTTGAGACAACCCCTCATTAGTTTGTGCAGCACATATGGGAGGCCTTAAACAAACAGCGACGAAAACAGATAAAAAACAACAACAACAAAATGTAAAGGCAGGCAGGTAAAGATGGAGGAAGGGGAAGGGAGGACAGCAAAGGAGCGAGATGGAAAGAAAGGCAGGGGAAAAAATGGACTGTCAGAATTATATCGTTTTTATTTCATTTTTATGGTTATTAATTTTTTTTATTATTATTATTATTCACAGGTGTACTATGGATGGCAACTTGTCTTTTGTTTGGGTTATTGGGTTGTAGTTAAGGGGAGAAACTCTTGACGGTAAATTGGAGTGCTACTGAATCTTTCAAACCACGTCATGAAACAACACATCTCCAATTACTAACATTAAGGTGACGTGTTTCGTGGCATATAGTTCGGAGGAATTAGTAGCCCTCCAGTTTACCATAAAGATTTTCTCCCTTTATATGTGCAAAGATATATTTTCCTGACTATTTCAAAAACCTCACAAACCAAGATCCCAGTGTGTGAGATGGACAATTCTTTATTCAGGTGATCATTCAACTTTCTTGTTGTTTTACTACAATGGAATCTTGTGGGTAGAACCAGTTTTTTACTTTATTTTATTTCACTGATGGCGGGGTATTGGTTTCTTTAATTGGGTAGTATAAAACTTGCTTCATGCCTACGTGTGAAATTAAAGTAATGTTTTTATTCTCTTGTCAGTGCTTGTCTCATTTTAAGGACCCTGTGATCGAGTATGAAAAATTAGAGGCTTCTGATTCCTCCTGACCATGCCACGAAACAAGCTCCTTCCATATAGGTGGTTTTTCGTGACAATATTTATCTCCAATTATCTGACTACATCACAGGGTCCCTTAATTAACTTTCAAATATCAGAGCGATTTCCAAAAATGTGATATAACACAGATATGAAGATATGAACACAAGAAAAACGGGATAATTAAATTATAATAAAAGGCTCTTTGTGTTGTTATAAGAATCAACATCGTATATGTAAGTAACAAAATATATTGTATATTCATTAAAAGGAAACACACATGACGTCCAAAAGTTAAAACCATTTTCAATTAATTAACCATAAACAACTATTTGGTTCATACGTAACATACACAATCATATCATCCCCCTTTAAACTTATCTTAAGTCCCATTAGGCACGTTATAAGCTTGAAGGGATTGACGCTGTGGTCCTTATGTACTTGTAATTGGTTTAGAAACTGTAACAACGCTAAGTACCCTCACTAAGTATGAGGAAGGGACTGAGGGTGTGTGTGTGTGTGTGTCGTCTGTTTCTCTATCCGTCTGTTTGTCTATGTGCGTGTGTGGGTGTGTGGGTGTGTCGTCTGTTTCTCTATCTGTCTGTCTGTCTGTGTGTGTGTCGTCTGTTTCTCTATCTGTCTGTCTGTCTGTCTATGTGCGTGTGCGTGTCTGGGTAGGTGTCGTCTATCTGTCCATGTGTGTGTCTGTCTGTCTGTCTGTCTGTGTGCGTGTGTGTGTGGGTGGTTGGGTGTCGTCTATCTGTCTGTCTGTGTGTGTGTATGTGCGTGTCTGTGTGTATGTGCGTGTCTGTGTGTGGGTGGGTGGGTGGGTGTACACTCTTTACCTAATTACTGGTTCTAAGACGATGAAATCTCCAGGAAGGGCTTCCAATCCGCTTCTGGTCTTTGCAGTAGTTAGGTACAGAGAAGAGGCGAGATGAAGAATGTAGAGAAAAGGAGAGAGGAGAGGAGAAGGAGAGAGGTAAAGGAAGAAAGGAGAGGAGATGAAACAAGAAGAGAGAAGAGGTAAAAAGAAGACAGGTATAGAGGAGAGGAGAAGATGGAAAAAGAAGGTAGGAGAGGAGAGAAAAAGAAAGGAGAAGAGGAAATGAAAGAAGAAGAGGAAATGAAAGAAGAAGAGAGGAGAGAGGAAGAAAGGAGGAAAGTAAAGAATAGAGAAGCGGTGGGCAAAAAAAAGTATAGAGGCAGGAAGATGAAAAAAAGTGCAAGGAGAAAAGACAACAGAGAAGTGGTGGGGAAAAGGAGGTATAGAGAAGAGTGACGTGAAAGGGGAGAAAGGGTGAATTCGCCAAGTAAATAATAACACTTATAGGACTTAATCATTTTGTGTGTGCCTTCAAATTCTTACTACATAATATTTACTACAGCCACAATCAAATATCCAGCAACACTTTCCTTCCATCGTACCTATATAGTAAATAAAGAACAACACATGTACAATTTTGCACCACCTCATAATAGTATACTAATTGAGGGGGTCGCTTGAGTCGACATATATAAGGTGATGTTTTATGATTTTATTTAGATATGATTCTGATTTATTTGAACGATGGAAGAAAAAATATGTGTTGCATGATATTTTATTGTGACTGTACAGTGGGCGACAATTGTTTCTACACACTAACTTCTGGCATTTATTTTAATACGTATATAGAATCCGTAAAGTACTGAAATTATTTACGTGTTACTCATTGTTCCTTGCCACAAGTTAAATGAAACTAGTAATATCACTTCTTGCAAATACATCGTCTAGGCTCTAGAAGGTCGGCTTTGTTAAAAAAAATATATATATATATATTGGGAACTGTACCTATTAAGCCTCAATAACCCTGTGGTGATCGTGTAGGCATATGAGAATTGCAGGCTTCTAATTTCTCCAGACTATACCACGAAACAAGCTTCTGTCAT
>JAWQEG010009357.1:5000-10000 GCA_033782935.1 Petrolisthes cinctipes
ATGATATGAAAGAGAGAAAGAAAGAGACTGATATGAAAGAGAGAGAAAGAGACTATGATATGAAAGAGAGAGAGAACTAGGCTATATGAGAGAGAGAGACTATGATATGAAAGAGAAAGAGAGAAAGAGAAACTATAATACGAAAGAGAGAACTAGGCTATATGAGAGAGAAACTATGATATGAGAGAGAGAGTTACAAGGAGTTACAAGGAAAAGAAGTACCCTAGGGGACCTTACGATCCATGCAAAGAGGGTACCTGTGGGTTTAGTTGCGCAAGTAGGCGACCGTCCTCGAATGTGTCATGTGAAACCATCAAGGAACACTCGCACAACGGCTTAAACACCTAGACGGTGGTTTAAGGCTTTGTCTAATCTGGACTTGAACTGATCCACAGAGTTGCTGTTGACTACATCAGCAGGAAGCGCGTTCCAAGTACCGCAGATGCTGTATGTAAAGAACTTACCACACAGATCACGGTTGTATCGCTTCAGTTCAAGTTTGTAGCCATGATTCCTGGTTGTGCCCTCACTGAGTTGGAAAATGTCCCTGTAGTCTACATTGTCAAAGCCTCGTAGTATTTTAAACACTTCGATAAGCTGACCACGCAGTCTCCGGGTTTCCAAAGAGAACAGATCGAGTTCTACCAACCGCTCTTTATAGCTCTTGTGTCTAAGAGAGGGTATAAGTTTGGTTGCCCTGGCTTGCACTCGTTCCAATCTAGCGATATCCTTTCGGTAAGAAGGACTCCAAAACTGGACTGCATACTCCAGGTGCGGTCGGACAAGGGAATTGTACAGACAAAGTACTATCTCCTTGTTCCGGTATCCAAACTGTCGCTTTATGTACCCTAACATCCTTTGGGCTTTCTTCTCAGCCTCAATACACTGCTTTGAGAACTTGAGGTCACTGGTGATAGTTACACCCAAGTCTTTCTCAGTATCAGTGCTTACGAGAGCATTGCCCTTAAGGTTATACTCTGTTCGGGGGTTTCTGTGGCCTATATGCATAACTTTGCATTTGTTCACGTTAAATGGCATTTGCCACGTGTCAGACCACTCCCCGATCTTCCTAAGATCTTCTTGTAAGCGGGTAGTATTTCCTTCTTTCGCGACATTCATACCAAGCTTAGTATCATCGGCGAATTTGGAAATCTTGGCAACCATGTCACCGTCCACGTCATTAACATAGATGATAAACAGTAGTGGTCCCAGAACAGAACCTTGGGGAACACCGCTAGTAACGGGCACCCACTCTGAAGCCTGTCCATTCACTACCACCCGCTGCCGTCTGTCACTTAGCCAGTTCTCTATCCAATTTGCCACATTTCCGTCTATGCCCAGTGCACGCACTTTCCGAAGGAGGCGGCGGTGGGGTACCTTATCAAAGGCTTTCTGGAAGT
Source organism: Petrolisthes cinctipes (assembly GCA_033782935.1). Lineage (NCBI taxonomy): Eukaryota > Metazoa > Arthropoda > Malacostraca > Decapoda > Porcellanidae > Petrolisthes > Petrolisthes cinctipes. The sequence continues at coordinate 6,401 of JAWQEG010009357.1, forward strand.
CTAAGTAGACAACATCGACCGCTTTATCCCGATCATGCTCACTGAAAACAAAATGGAAGAATTCGACCAGATTTGTGAGGCATGACCGGTGCTGCCGGAACCCATGCTGGGAACCCCTCAGTAGCAAATTTGATTCTAAGTGTGCTGTTATTTTGTCCACCATGATGCTCTCCATGAGTTTACAGACTATCGAGGTTAAACTGATGGGTCTGTAGTTTGACGGTTGGCTAGCATCTCCCTTCTTGAAGATAGGAGTCACCTCTGCCTCACGCCAGTCTCTAGGAACGCATCCAGTCTGGATTACCATGTTGAAGACCATGCACAGGTGCCGTGATACTTCACCATGCACTTCTTTCAACACTCTAGGTAAGAACCCATCCGGACCGGGGGACTTGTTTGCTTTTAATTCGATTATTTTTCTCTCAATTTCTTCTTGGGTGAAGACCATTGACTCCAACTTCTCACTGAAGGAGTCCAAAGGTTCGGGAATGGGACCACTCTCCTCAGAGAACACTGAAGAGAAATACTCATTTAAGAGGTTAGCATTTTCTGCATCAGAGTGCATCAATGCTCCATCCTCATTCACCAAGGGACCGATCCTGCGTCGGATTGGTTTACGGCCATTCACATAACTGAAAAACTCCTTGGGGTTCTCTTTGCAGAGTCTAGCCACACGGACCTCCTCAGCACGCTTAGCCGCCCTTATTTTGGACTTCACGTTTCGATTTAGTCTTCTATGACCGTCAAAGTCCCCAGATGCCTTCGCTCGACGATACGCAGTTCTCCTCTCCCTTAGTAGGTTACGGATTTCCCGATTAAACCACTTAGGTTGAATGAACTTCTGACCTGTTCCCTTCAGAGGAATAAAGCGCGACTGAAGTACCATGAAGGAAGACAAGAATGACCTCCACAGATCATCAGCACTCTCTCCCTCTTCTAGTTCCATTTCAGCAACGCTTTCACGAAGACCTGCAAAGTTCGCTCTCCCCATGTCTAATTTTCTATGCACCGGGGTCACGGACTCCATATTAGGGACTTTAACTGAAAATCTTATAAGCTTGTGGTCGCTTCCACCTATTTCTTCGTTTACAGAGAGGTCTTGAATGATGTCATCCTCGGAGGTGAGGACCAAGTCGAGTATGTTAGCACCTCTTGTTGGCTCCCTTACCCATTGAGTGAGGAATTCATCATTTACAAACTCCAAGAGTGGTGTGTTCTCGGCAGAGGGCTCTCTGGTTTCCCAGTCAACATGTGTGTTGAAGTCCCCCATAAGGATGCACACCCTGCCGTCCACTAGTTCACCCAGCAACTGGTATAGGTCCCTGTCCATCTCATTGAGTTGTCCAGGGGGTCTATAAAGCAGCAGGGTTCTGTATTTTGCAGTGCCTATTTCTAGGTCAACTCCAAGGAGCTCGTGGTTCGATGTGATGTTGCAGGTCATCGATTTGATGGAGTTCTTTACATACAACAGCACACCACCACCCCCTCTGTCCTCTCTATCTTTGTGGAAGAGTTGGTAGCCTGGAATCACGAATTCCCCTTCAAGATCTCTGTCTGAGGTTCTCAACCATGACTCCGTTATGGCCACCATCTCGGGTTCCTCTGTCGCAACGAGGGCCCGCAGTTCCAAAAACTTGTTTCGGATGGACCTGGCGTTGAACAATAGAACCTTCAGGAACCCCCAACTGCAGGGCTCCCTATACTCCTCCGTTTCCCGGTTTGGACATTGTCTTGGTAGTGCTGGGGATATCCTTCTTCAGGATCTCAGCGAATGTCTTCTCTGGGGTCACTCTAGCATAGCGACGAGGGCTCTCCTCCACGCTCGGTCGAGTGCTCCTGAGACATCGTCGGACGGCGTCTTCCATTAATTTGGAAAGCACTTCTTTCCCCTTTAGTGAGAGATGTGTGCCATCCCTCTGGTAGAGGTCGTCTCTACCAAAGAGTGAGGTGTAGGGGTCCACAAAGAACACCCCCTCGGCAGTACACAAATCAGCCAGGCGCTGATTTACTGCAATGTTCTTTGACAGAGCAGTCCCTAAAGGGCCTCTCCTTGGGAGCATGCCAACAACTACCCTTCTGCGGGTTTTTAACCCACAGTCATCTACTGCACCGAGCACATCCGAGAGGACTCCTTCGGTCATGCCTACTCTACCATTTCTCAGGTAGATGTCATTACCACTCACCATGAGTGCAATGACAGCAGATCTGGACGTTTGGATCCTCTCAGCTTCCTTTCGGAGGTCAGCATTGCCACAACCTGGCAAACAATTCACCTTCACAGAAGTGTGAAGGCGATCTGCCATTAGGGGTTCCAGCCCTCGTGCCTGGGAATCACCTACAATGTGTATATCCACAGGCCTCTCCTTGGTAGGAGCACGAGATGCCTTGTGAGGAACCCGAGAGTGTTTTGAATTCCTGCCGGGCTCGTCACTTCCTCCAGGTTGCTTCTTCTTCTTCTTTTTCTTCATTTTCTTTTCCTTCTTATTTGATTCCTCACTTTCTTCTAATCCCTCCTCAACTGTCTTCTTGGGTATTTCTCCCTTCTCCGTATTCCCCTCCTCTTTTTCATCACACTTTTCTGCAGTGTCTTTTCCTTCTGCAGTCTCTTTTCCCTCTTCATTGCTGTTCTTCTTGTTGTTGTTCTTCTTCTTCTTGTTGTTCTTCTTCTTGTTCTTCTTCTTATTCTTTACCGCCGTGGTGGAGCTCTCCGGTGAAGAAGCTCCTTGGACTGCCTTGTCTCTCACATGGCAGTCACACCTCTGTGAGTCCATTCGGAGAACTTCCTCCTTTAGGGAGTTGTTCTCCTTTGTGAGCAGTGAGATGTGCTTCATCAACCTCTCCTCGAGTTTGCAAAAGTCGCAGACACTCGAGGAGTCTAGGTCGCTCGCACTCCTCCCGCTGAAGTCCTCACACCAGCGGTACACCTTGCATGTAGTACATGTAAATTTTCTTGCTGATGGACCAGTCATCTCGCTCTAATTCAATTTCAGACCAATAATATAAAAGAAAGGGTAATGTGATTTGGTCTCGCATAAGTCTCATCCGCCTACTTCCAGAAGGTTTTCGGTCGTTCGGCCAACAGAAACCTTATGAGCCAAGCACACCAACCCTAAGGTCTCCCCTGGGTCGGACGGCCCCAATCGTGCCGCAGCTCCCAACTGAGCAGCACAAGAGTCCTAAGTAAATGGGACTCTGATTTTTCGACAGGGGTGCTTGAAGTGTAACCGTCGTCCTACTAATCCCTACTAATCCTCCATCCGCGGCCAAACTTAAAGCAAATAGTAAAACTAAATGTCCACGACTTAATCCGAGATCTTTTACTGGCCTGGCAGCCAGCGAGGCACGAAAGCTCTCTCACCAAAGAGCAGTCGAGCCTTTAGGCACCTAAGAACGGTCACAGGGAGCTGGTCAGGCTTATTAATCTAAGAGAATACCTACGGGGGTCCTGAGGCATCTCCATTACTCGTACCCCACACGCCTGAGATCCCTTCAATCTCAGCCCTTTCGAAACCTGTGAGCGTTAAAAGGCGTTGTTTTAGGAGGTTCCAAAGCCTCCCTTCTCACACGGCATAAGGTAGCTGGTGAGGTCCTTAACAATAA
>JAWQEG010009359.1:0-10000 GCA_033782935.1 Petrolisthes cinctipes
ACAGAAATGTTAACTACTGTATACTGATTATACATATAGTCTTTTGAAATTGATGTTATGAAGGCACTGGAAAACTCAACAACAACAACAACAACAACAACAACATGCGATTCTGAATAGAATATGCAAATCAGCTACTGTTGATTGTTACTCATACCAAGTTAATACAGTATAACCTGACTTGATATAAATCTAGCCAAACCAGAACAGAGTGATGGTAAAGAAAAAAAAAATATATATAGTGACCTCAAATCGAGTCTAAATATATCTAGAGCCTACTTATCATCACTCCAGTCCAGTCCACTCATGAGGAGGTGTTGGCTGAGCTCCTGCCACATTTCCCCTCACTTCACACCAGAGAACAGATGTCCTTAATGGTACTATAATAAGGGATCTGTTTCGTGGCATTGTATGGAGGAATCAGAGACCTTCATATTCACCAACAAAGGAATCTCCCCTGAAAGAAAAACGTAAGCAAAATTAGTGGTTTAGTACATGTAGTGTTGGTGGTAAATCTGGAGCAATTGATTCCTCTAAATTACTCCAAGCAACAACAGGCCATCATTATATTTGTTATTCTGGCTCTGTGTCCTGGTATACCTTGGAGGAATCTAGGCGCTCTATTGTACAGCACAATCAAATAACCACCGACACTTTCCTTCCATCGTATAAATAAATCAGTATCATATCAAAATATAATCATACAACACCTTACGTCAACTCAACCCCATCAATTATTATCATGAGTTGCTGCAAAATCATACATGTGTTGTTCTTTATTACCAAGATATTTACTACGATGGAAGGAAAGTGGATATTTGATTGTGGCTGTACATTCGGATCTCATAGTCTCTAGCCCACCTGAGTCGAAGCCCGAGATCTGAAGCAGGAGGTTTCTGGACGACAGCCCACCAAAGCCTCCAGTGGTTCAAGATACTGTATGTGTAGCCTCATGATGGTTTGGGTGGGCTGTCGTCCAGAAACAGCTCAGGTGGCAAGAGTATGTACCCAAAAATATACTATCCCCTTAATAAATATACACTGACAACCAGAATTGGGAAGAAAGTATATCTCACTATGTATAACAGCGTAACATTATAGAACGGAGCTGATGTAACACTATATAACACTATGTATTCTGCCTCTCCATTCAGTAACACAATATAACACTGTATTCTGCCTCTCCATTCAGTAACACTATATATCACTGAAATCTGCCTCTCATTCAGTATACGCTAAATCTGGAGCAACTACGAACGCAAACGGAAACGGAAGCAGAAATTTTAGTATAAGGACGACAGCAGAATTATTTAATATGTAGGGCCCAAACTGACCACCAGAAAGGGAAGCAAATATCTCTTACTATATGTGACGATGTATTGTTTTGAGAGGGGCTGATGTAACACAAACACTCTATTTCTTAAGACTTTTTCATTCATTATAAGCATATCTGAATTATTGCTCTTATTGACTTGACACTGAATATCATCATGTTGGTCATTAATTAAGGTGAGACTGCATGACTATCTTTTTGCATGAATTGGTGGGCTACAAAATCCTCAAACTATAACATAAAACAGATGTCCCATTAAAGTTACATGGAGACTATCTGTTTCCTGGCACATACAGTATAGTTTAGAGGAATCATTAGCCTTCCAATATACTAACAAGATAGCACTACTCCCCTTAATTAAAATACTGTATGAAAAAATATGTAATTACTTAGAAATATTGCAGAACGGAAATGCTAAATATAACACAAGACGGCACTGTGAATTAACTGAGACTGAGAGTGTTAAGTTGGGCACCACCACCAGCACAACGTCTGGGAAAAATGTGGGAGAAAGTGTGTGTGTGTGTGTGTGTGTGTGTGGAGGGAGAGGGGAGGTGGTGGGGCAGGGTGTGTGTGGAAGGAGAGGGGAGGTGGTGGGGTAGGGTGTGTGTGCGTCTCCCTACCTCCATCCCTCCCTCCCTCCCTCCCACCACCCGCAACACCACCAACACCACCACCACCACCACTCCTCCAGGCCACAGTGAAGTGGGTCTTTTTCTCAACGCATATAATCGACTGACCTGTCTCTCTCTTTCAGCTCACTTTCAGCAGCAGCAGCAGCAGCAGCAGCAAGAGAAAGGGTCAAGTGTGGCTGGCCAGGTGACGTCATTGTTGAGCGCCGCTGGGATTGGTCGAGGCGGGAGGTGTGGGCGTGGACTGTGTAAAAGACATCAGTGGTCACCCCCCTGGAGTACCTCAGTTCAGGTGGAGGAGTGAGGCAGTGAGGAGGGGTTTCACATCCTGTTCTTCAGCTTAACGTGACACAGATCCAGAAGTGTGCATGTGACCTGGGGAGCGACTTAATACCCCCAAGTACCTATCTACCAACAAGACCCATCAGATCCAAGCGTAAAGTGAGGTGTGCCCTGGTCTTTGTATACATACTGAGCATCACACACACACATACGTTTGTTGTTGTTGTGTTGTCTATTAGTGAAAGGAAAGGCAAAACACACACCGACAAGATGACGGACCTAGGAGTGAGCGAGATTACAGAATTCTACCGTAACAAGACCATCTTCATCACTGGTGGCACAGGCTTCATGGGCAAGGTGCTGGTGGAGAAATTACTCAGGTCTTGTCCCGTCAGGAGGATATACCTGCTCATGAGGCCCAAGCGAGGAGTGGACGTGGAACAGAGGCTCGACGACATGTTCAACTACAAGGTAAATGACCTAAAATAATTACTTAAACTAACCAATGGGTGTACAAGTTCCGTCAAAAGGTTTACTGTGTGTACACTATATAGCTGAGTTAAGGTTAACTAGAACTTTGACAACCCTTGTAAATTACAAGATAGAATTTATATTATATGTTCCAGGAGTGGTTGTACTTTTATGTAGTCCCTACCTTTCTTGATTTCAGCAAGTATTTGTATTCCCTCAACCTCTTTCTACAATATACCTGTTAACGCATCGCTAAAAACCTTTCCAATATAGTTAATTATATATTTTATGCAGGTGGCAAATGGCACTATGTAAGCTGTGAGCGAGTGCCACAATTTGTAGGCTAAGAACTATTGACGGGATGGAATATATAGAACATACAGTACCTGACGATATTTTGGTGAATGTCTTACTGGATCACCAACTTATGTTACATATGTTGTCATTTTACTTTTCAAGCAAGGCTATTTGGGTTTTGTACAACATCATTCGTTTACATTTACATCTTGGTATTATAAGTTATTGGTTAGTGAATATTTCTTATATGTCATTATAATGCATTTGGTGTCTACTGTTAATGAATACAAGTGATAGCCTTTGCTCTCCATGTGAATGTTATACCTGGCAAGTTGTCAATATTTACGTATTCAGGAGTCAGCTAATTAGGTTAATGAGAAGATTGTATGTATCGAGTTACCTGTTGTTGTTGTTGTTGTTATCCTGTGGAGGGGGTCTGGTTGTTTGGTAATGCTGCTGTTATGTGTTATCCTCCAAGCAACCATCTGTGTTATGAGACTCGTATACTCGGTGTTATGTAGAGACAAGATGGTGCTGTTATTCTCCACCTTATCAACAGCACAAGTATAAAGATGTAGAGCGTTTTGCGAATGTTAGTAATTAGTTAGTTAGGATCAGGTTTTGTTTCTTGGATGACCTAGTTCAGTTATTTATGTGTTGCGAAGATCAGTTTAAGTTCCTGGAAATTAATCTAATTTTTTTTGTACCTGGAATTGCAAACCTGCTCCGGTAACTTTTATTGATAATTCTTGACAAGCTTATGCCAAGTTTTCGTATAGGCTACTACAGTTATATTGGATCCTAACATCGCAGCAACAGTCAACAAACCCATTAGCCTAGCAAGTGCCTAGCATGGTTGGTTGGTTGTGAAGACGTGTTGGAATGGAGTGTAATAAAGGTGTGTGATGATAATTATGATGAGTGTGATATGAGTGTGTTGGAGTGGCCTTGTTTATGTATCTGTGTATGTGTGAAATATGTCTGTCTGTGTGTCTACATCATTGAGCAAACCTTGACAGAGTGCCAACAGGTGATGTACATGTAAGGAGGAGGTGTTGCTTTCCACACAAACTGTAGTACATGTAAAGTGGTGTTACTTTCTCCTCTCTGACCCTCAACAGAATTAAACCTTAGATATTGTAATAATCAAACGTTGAGGTGTGCTCATTACTCACTGTGCTACTGGGGTTCCAATTAAGTCTAAATAGCAACAAATATATATCACGTTCAAAAATTAATATCAGTAATAATAACCAATACCCCATTACCTTTTTTTTTCAATGGGTAAGGGTTCCAAAGGACAGGAGGAGAGACTAAAAAATGTCAATTATCGCAAATGTTGCTTGGGTTTTCTGTGCTGCAGGATCTCTAAGAAGGTCGTATGGAATTGACAATTTATACAGGCAAGATTGTGAGAGAAATAATAATAATAATGCTCGTGAGAATTGATGCTGGGACAGTTGTGAAAATAATTATGTGTACCAGTTAGATTAGATTATAGTTATTAGCGGCAACCAAGTAGGGATGAGAAGGGAAGATCTAGAGAAGTATAGAATAAAAAATGTACAGTTAGATGTTAGAGAAGGGGAGATCTAGAATGATATAGGACTGAGATGTACCGGTATGCAGTTAGAGATTATTAGAGTATTTGTTGCGGTTGGAAATGTTAGATAATTTAATGATTAGTGAGAGGACTACTGTATACTCGTGAAATAATAATTAGAGGCTCAGATCTTTGTAATGCCTATGTTTGTAATTCGTAGTTATGTTTGAAATTTGTCGTTCATCTGTGTCTTTGTTTTTGGTGAATTGGAAGGCTACTGATTCCTCCAAAGTATGCCAGGGAACAGTACCAGAATGTCCTGTTGCTTGGAGGAATAGTTTGGAGGAATCAGTGGCTACAGATATACCAACACTGTACGGTTGGCCAAATGAGTTCTTACACAGACTATATGGAAAGAGGTCATTATTCTGGAAGTACTGTAATGAATGGTCTACCTGGCTACCAAGTCCCTTATTTCTGATTCCTGATTTCACATTTTTTTTTTTTTCTGATTTCATATGAGTTTTTCCTCGACTCGGCGATGTTAAACAAACAAACAAACAAACCCAATAATAATGTTGTATTGCAGTTACGTAGTCTTACATTTTCTATATGTTGTAAACCTTCGAAAAGAACAGTGTGTGTACCAATTCCTGCGGCCAATATTAGGCTACTTCCGCCCTTAGTTAATTATCACAAGAGCAGACTTTAAACTCTATGGAATACCCCAACCATTTTTGATATCATGTATCTGGCAGACTATAACCGCTACTGATTTATATATGTTATCGATACATCTGTTACGGGAACCCCTTGTGGTCCGGTGGTTAGCGGTCTTGTCTTCCCAAGTGACGTAGATCATTGGAGATAATTCTTTACAAACTAGGAAGTGACTTTACAATACTATTTTTTTTTTTTTTGTTGGGTAACGTTGGTGTTTGTCAAAGCGAGTAAAATTAAACGTTATTCACTGCAAAGGTTGTGTCCATTTCACTTCGTCCATGCTCATATCTTTTAGCCAATCTGAAAATTTTAATCTTGGAATGTATGTTGAAGTAAATTTTCACTGTACTGTACCTAAGCCACTAACCCTAGAGGCCTAGACTGACAATTATTTCAAGACACACGAGTACAACCCTGACTTAAGGTTGTAGTATAGTGTTGGTAAATCTGGAGCAATTAATTCCTCCAAGCTATTCCGAACAACAGAACACCATTATTGTCGCTAATTAATCAAGTCCCGTCCCTTTTTCTGACATACTTTGGAGGAATCAAGGCACTCTATATATTTATCAAAAGTGTATTTCCTCCCCCTCAAGTGATAACCACAACAGTGAAGTGAAGGATTCTCATTATACACTACAAGATAAAATTTTAGTATGGATTGAAAAAGATTGAGAGGGAACCATTGACCTAGCCTACTATATATAGCCCTTGACCTGTCTTGCGTATATATGACCCGAATGTTGTAGACAGACAAGGTCAAAGCTATATTGACCTTGGTAGACAGATGCTTTATATTTTGTGTTGAGTATTGTGTTACCAATTGGAAGGAGCTTTATAATTTAGGGGGTGCGGGAGTAGGGGGACAGGCTTGAGGGGGGGGTTAGGGGGGTGCGGGAGTAGGGGGCAGGCTTGGGGGGGGGGTGCGGGAGTAGGGGGACAGGCTTGGGGAGGGGTTAGGGGTTTGCGGGAATAGGGGACAGGCTTTCTACCCCCCCCCCCCAAGCCTGCCCCCTATTCCCGCACCCCCTAAAGGGCGTAACAAACTCCAGTGAGGTTTTGTTCTTGGATTAATTAGATGGTTGGTTAATTTGGGTTAAATATGTCATGTAAGGTCATACTTTTTTTTTTTTATTATTATTATTTATTGCAAACAGCCCGGCATTTAACCTTACGGAAACTCGTCTCTCTCTCTCTCTCTCTCTCTCTCTCTCTCTCTCTCTCTCTCTCTCTCTCTCATTTTTTTTTTACTTGAACACTTCAACATCAGATTTAATGTGTGTGTGTGTGTGTGTGTGTGTGTTTTAAGCAGAGTTAACGTGGTATGTTGTTGTTATTAGTATTAGTTTTATTTATTATTATTATTATTATTTTGGGGGTTGGGGGGGGGGGGGGCGTTGTGTTGTTTTGGTGGGCTTATGGATGATATATGTCTAGGTCATGTTTATCTCCTTGTCTTCTTTCTCCATCTCTGTTCCTCCTCCTCCTCCTCCTCCTCCTTGTATCTCCCCCCTCACCACAAGTACCACCATCTACCCTCCTCTCCTACCCCTCCACTACCACTACAACCTCCTCTCCTCACCCCCACCCCCACCACCAACTACCACCACCCCACCCCCCACCACACCACCACACCACCACTACCCCCCCACCCCCCACCACCACTACCACCATCTACTCCTCCTCTCCTCACCCACCCCCTACTACCACCACCACCACTACCTCCTCCTCCTCCTCCTCCTCCTCCTTCATCCATCCAACATCTCTGGAATCAAGCACAAGGTTATGTTTTTTGCTTCCATAGCCGTAGCTGGAGGTAAGCAAGAGAAAGGAAAAAAGTGGTCGGGGTCAGATTAGAATGAAGGGAAGTGGCCTATGCAATGTGTTGGTCGGAAATGTGGAGCAATTTCTGATTCCTCCAAACTATTCCAAGCAACAACAGGCCACCATTATTTTTGTTATTCTGGTCCTGTTTCCTGGCTGGCATACTTTGGTGGGATCAAGGTTCTCTAATGTATCAAAGGTATACTATCCCTTAAGGGGGTAGTATAGTGTTGGTAAATCTGGAGCAACTAATTCCCTCATACTATTCCAAGAAGCAACAGGCGACGATTATTTTTTTTATTCTGGTCCTGTTTCCTGGCATACTTTGGAGGAATAAAAGTCGCTATATAATTCACCAAAGATATACTATCCCCTTAATTAGTTAATATAGTTTTCACTAAGAAGGTCAGGGTAGGAGGTTCTTGAAGGCTTTGCTGGATACACGTGAATAATAATAATAATAATAATAATAATAATAATAATAATAATAAGAACAGAAGTGATAATTTAAATAAGGATGATGATTATGCTTTTGTGTGCGTGTGTGTGTGTGTGTGTGTGTGTGTGTGTGTGTGTGTGTGTGTAACCTTCGTGTTTCTGAAGTGTGTAACATCACGACAGTCACATTCCACAACTGCATACTGCTACCTACCATTATTTTCCTACTATCCAAGTGAGATGAAGAGAATTGCCAACTGTGTATGTACTCGTTATACTGTTGCTTATAATTGGCTCTGTGGTGTCAGTGTGGGGTGAGGGATCTGTGTGTGTATGTGTGTGTGTGTGTGTGTGTGTGTGTGTTCGTTATTCCATTACTTATAACTGTGTGTGTGTGTGTGTGTGTGTGTGTGTGTGTGTGTGTGTGTGTGTGTGTGTGTGATAACTGGGTCTGTGATGTTTCAGGTGAGGGTCATTTGGTGTGGGTAGAGAGGAACCTGGTAGCGAGCGTGCATATGTGTGTGTGTGTGTGTGTGTGATGGGACCAACAGGGTATATCATAATGTGGAAACCTTGGTACAGTCATCTGCCAAGTCATGAAGTATATACTGTATGTAAATATAAGCTTTATGTTCTCGTATATTGAAAAACCAGATATGCTTATTAATATTTCCCCTGGATACCTAAATTGTGTCTGGTGAATGTTTGTATTCGATTACTATCCTATATATATATATATGTTATTTTTCAAGATGTGCTGAGTGAGGCGATGGGACTTTTGACGTTGACTGGACAATATGATTCATGCTACTTCATCGTTGCCCATGCACCTTCCCCACATACAACACTGGACCCCCACCACGTTTCCCACACACACACACACACAACACAGGACCCCCACCACACTACCAGCCCCCCCCACACACACGCACAGACAACACAGGACCCCCACCACGTTTCGCACACACAACACACGACCCCCACCACACTACCCTCCCCCCCTCCCACACACAACACAGGACCCATAATACACTCCCCCCCCCCACACACGTACACACAATACAGGACCCCCACCACACTACCCACCCCCCTACACACACACACACAACACACGACCCCATACTACACTTCCTCGGCTGTGTTGGATTATCACAACTTTCTCCCCACTATATAACTTGCTCTCCTTCCTTCTCCTCTCCACTCCTTCCTACCTCACTTCCTCTCCTTCCTTCTCCTCACTAACTTGCTCTCCTTCCTTCTCCTCTCCTCTCCTCTCCTCTCCTCTCCTCTCCTCTCCTCTCCTCTCCTCTCCTCTCCTTCCTTTCTTACTCCTCCTTATTTCTTCATTTCCAGCAGGGATCATTAATTTTCACATTTGCTTTACCTGGTTTACCTCCCTCGTACTTCCTTATTTGATTTTTATTTATTTTATTATTTTTATATTTCTTTTTCATTTTCATGTCTTTATGGTTTGAAATATGATTGTTTATATATATATATATATATATATATATATATATATATATATATATATATATATATATATATATATATATATATATATATATATTTTTTTTTTTTTTTTTTTTTTTTTTTGTGTGTGTGTGTGCTTCAAGGTTTGAGATCTAATTATTTCTGTTGGTGTTTACGAAATCACCTTAATTATTCCTTCCAAGATATACAGTTGCCCTCATATATTATATAGATATTGATTCAGCACGTTTGAGTCCCACCAACATGCAGTCATTGCTACACTATTATTATTACTATGACATAAGAGAGAAGGGAATGACTGGTCCACACTTTCCTCTATGGGGTTGGGAGAGATATTATGTGTTGCTGAGTTATCGATATGTCAGAGTTTTAGCTTCTATTAAAGAGAGAGAGAGAGAGAGAGAGAGAGAGAGAGAGAGAGAGAGAGAGAGAGAGAGAGAGAGAGAGAGAGAGAGAGAGAGAGAGAGAGAGAATGTAAGGAAGATAAGGAAGGACAGAGAGAGAGAGAGAGAGAGAGAGAGAGAGAGAGAGAGAGAGAGAGAGAGAGAGAGAGAGATCAGGGATGGGTTTAATAAGGGAATTACACACTATCATTGTAAGCCTGGAATTGTCTGGTGTTCACGGGGTGCTCAGTGTATTTTGTACTGTACACTTCAACCTGGTCACCTTGACAGTGGCCCTCTTTCACCATGGTCAAGGCTGCCTTATATTATTAAATCCAGGAGGAAGCGAATGAAAGAAGGAAGCGGATGGTAGCACTGAAAAACCTTGGAATTATTTAGTATCATTGTGGACCGTGTATACCCTTGATTGGGTTATTAGGGGCCTTAGGCTACGTAGGCAAGAACATTGGTGGTGTATACGATGGCGTGGTGGTGCCGGTACGATGGATGGCTCTGTCGTGTATCTATGGAGTCATCGTATCGTCAACACCACGGATGTTCTTGCCTACCTTTCTCATGT
>JAWQEG010009359.1:15000-18672 GCA_033782935.1 Petrolisthes cinctipes
TTAGATGAGTCAGGATAGTCTAGAGTGAGAGAGGTGGGGGTGGGGGAGGTTAGAAGAGAGAGAGAGAGAGAGAGAGAGAGAGAGAGAGAGAGAGAGAGAGAGAGAGAGAGAGAGACTGAGAGACTTCTGTACTCCCTTCCCTTTGACTTGGGACTCGAAGGTGAAGGTTAAGTTAAGGGGATAGTACTGTAGTATACTTTTGGAACATTAGAACACCTTGAATCCTCCAAAGTATGCAGGAAACAGGACCAGATTACAAAAAAAAAAAAAAAAAAAAAAAATAATAATAATAATAATAATAAATAGATAAATAAGTAAAATAAAAATAAACAATAATAATAATAATAATAAAAAAAAAAAAAAAAAAATAATAATAATAATAATAATAAAAAAAAAAATAATGATAAAAAAAAAATAATAATAATAAAAAAAATAGAAATAAATAATAAGGATAATAACTAAATAAAGTAATGTTAGCCTGTTGCTTGGAATAGTTTGGAGAAATCAGTTGCTCCAGATTTACCAACACTCTACTATACCAATTATATTTAAGAAGCTTATGTGGGCGAGGCGAGATGAATACCGAAATCTGATGTGTACAGTCAGGGTCAAAAATCCTGCATCGGGTGAATATCAAAGCGAATCATGGGTGTGAATCTTATGAACCAATATTTCGGAGACCAACAGTTTATTTTATTTATATTAGTTTATTTATTTATAATAGTTTCGTGTCATTGTTCGAGTCTGTTTCATTCGAGGATGTTGCAGGACTATTGAGCGTGTCTGTACACCTTTTTGCTTGTTACTACTGCTACATTATCTAGGTTTCCTAAGATTGTATATACTGTATGTGTGTATTGTCTGTGTATTCTTATGTGTGTGTTGTTTGTGTGTTTCTCATGTGTGTTGTCTGTGTGTTCCTATGTGTGTTGTCTGTGTATTTTCATGTGTGTGTTGTCTGTGTGTTCCTATATGTGTCTTGTCTGTGTATTTTGATGTGTGTGTCGGCTGTGTATTTTCATGTGTGTGTCGTCTGTGTATTCTCATGTGTGTTGTCTGTGTATTCTCGTGTGTGTGTTGTCTGTATTCTCATGTGTGTTGTCTGTGTATTCCTATGTGTGTTGTCTGTGTATTCTCATATGTGTTGTCTGTGTATTCCTATGTGTGTTGTCTGTGTATTCCTATGTGTGGTCTGTATTTTCATGTGTGTTGTTTGTGTGTTCTCATGTGTGTGTTGTCTGTGTATTCCTATGTGTGTTGTCTGTGTATTCATGTGTGTTGTTGCCTGTGTATTCATGTGTGTGTTGTCTGTGTATTCCTATGTGTGTTGTCTGTGTATTCCTATGTGTGTTGTCTGTGTATTCCTATGTGTGGTCTGTATTTTCATGTGTGTTGTCTGTGTATTCCTATGTGTGTTGTCTGTGTATTCCTATGTGTGTTGTCTGTGTCTTTCTCGTGTGTGTTGTCTCGTGTCTTTCTCCAGCTGCCATCTCTACCAGCCACTGAAATGCCTACACACACTCTCTCCCTCACCCATCGCTGTCCCTCACTCAACCTATATATACCACTGAAATGCCCACACACATACACCCTCCCTCACCCACCACCGAATTGCCCACGTTCTCCTTTATCCCCCTCACCCCTCACCACCGAATTGCCGTCCTCCCTTACCCCCCGCCCCCCCTCCTCCCTCACCCACCCCCCCCACCGCCACCCTCCCACCCTCCACCCTCGTCCAGTCAACCCTTACCAGCATAGAAGCCCAGACAGCGAGGCGGTATGAGCCTTCACTGAAACCCGTACTTCTCTCCTGAATGATACAACTGCGATATAGAGAAGGGGAGGGAAGGGAAGGGAGAGCATGGAGGGAAGGGAGAGAGGGAGGGGAGGGAGGGGGATGGAGGAAAGGGAGAGAGGGAATGGAGGGAGGGGATGGTAGGGGAGGGAGGGGAAAGGATCGAGGGGTACTGGGGGTGGTGTTGCATCATAAGGTAGTAAAGTAGGTAAGGGATGTGATTACCTTGTCCGCCCCTGGGTTCACATCCATCCCATCCCTCCCATCCCATCCTTGCACCTGATCTCCTCTCCCTGCCCCCTCTCCCTGCCCCCCATCCCTACCCTGCACCTGCCTCCTCTCCTGCCCTCCATCCTTACCCTACACCTGCCCTCTATCCCTCCCTATCACTTGCCTCCTCTCCCTGCCCTCCATCCCTACCCTGCACCTGTGTCCTCTCCCTGTCCCCCCTCCTTCCACCTCTACACCTGTCTCCTCTCCCTGCCCCCCATCCCTCCCTACCACCTCTACACTTGCCTCCTCTCCCTGTCCCCCTTTCCATCGTTACACTTGCCTTCTACTCTTTCTTCGTCTGCGGTCTCTTCCTTCTATCCTGCAGCGGCCTATCCTACTCTCCTGTCCCCTCCTCTAAAGACTGTCTCCTCTTCGACTCCTATTTCTTATTGGTGAACCTCAAGGTGACAACTCTGAACCCAGCATTATACTCAAGAATGTAGTTGTAGAAGTGAGGGATGTAGTGGCTTAGCAAGTTTACTTTTGCATATGACCACAACAAATAGACAGTCTGGGGAACTACAACAACAATAACAACTACAACACATTCTAAATCCTTACTAGCTTCTTCTGAGACCTTCGTGACTATAGATGGTTAGGCTGGCACTGGATCTTCAACTAGCTGTAATTCATGGACAACTGAAATATTTAAGCAGATTAGAAGGAAGCAATTATAGGGAAGTCGATCGCCAGTATAAATATTAAAAAGAAAATTGATCGCCAGTATCAAAAATAAAAAGATATCGATTTACAGTATAAATATTAATAAGGAAATCGATCTCCAGTATCAAGAATAAAAAAGAAATCGATTTAAAAGGAAATCGATCAGTATAAAAAATAATAATGAAATCGATTGCCAGTATCAAAAATAAAAATAAAATCGATCGTCAGTATCAAAAATAAAAAGAAATCGATTTACAGTGTCAAGAATAAAAAGGAAATCGATCGCCAGTATCAAAAATAAAAAATAAATAGATTTACAATATCAAAAATAAAAAGAAAATCGATCGTCAGTATCAAAAATAAAAATAAATCGATTTACAGTGTCAAGAATAAAAAGGAAATCGATCGCCAGTATCAACAATAAAAAGGAAATCGATTTACAGTATCAAGACTGTTACTATCCAATGGTGGCGGCAGACATAATAACACTTCAACTAGAGTAAACTTATTTCATGTACAAACAACGACACATAACAGTAAGGCTTTAGGAAGTTTATTAGGTGAAGGTGTTTGTGTTCATATTTCTTTCCATCTCCATTTTCTCTTCAACTTTCCTTCCTTTTCTTCTCAATTCTCTTTTCAACTTTCCTCCCTTTCTTTTCATTCTCTCTTCAACTTCCCTCCCTCCCTCCCTCTCTCTCCTTTTTCTCCTCAACTTTCCTCTCTTCCTCTCCATTCTCTCTTCAACTTTCCTCCTTCCCTCTCCTTTTTCTCCTCAACTTTCCTCCCTTTCTTTTCATTCTCTCTTCAACTTTCCTCCTCTCTCCCTCTTCATTTTCTCCAGAACTTTCCTCCCTCCCTCTCTTTTTTCTTCAACTTTCCTCCTTCCCTCTCCATTCTCTCCTCAACTTTCCTCCATCTCCATTCTCTCCTCAACTTCC
>JAWQEG010009360.1:2500-20000 GCA_033782935.1 Petrolisthes cinctipes
TCTCTTACATACATACAGATACAGATGCTCTCTCTCGCTCTCACACACTTTCTCTCTCTCTCTCTCTTTCTCTTTGTCTATGTCTCTCTCTCTCTCACAGGTAATAATAATAATAATAATAAAAATATACTCTCTCTCTCTCTTCCTCTCTTTCTCTCTCTCTCTCTCTCTCATACATACAGATACAGATGCTCTCTCTCTCTCTCTCTCACACACTCTCTCTCTCACTCTCACTCTCTGTCTCTCTCTCTCTCACACAAGTAATAATAATAATAATAATAAAAATATACTCTCTCTCTCTCTCTCTCTCTCTCTCTCTCTCTCTCTCTCTCTCTCTCTCTCTCACACACACACCCTTCCCTCTCACTCCCCCTCCCCCCTCCCTCACTCTCTCACTCACTCTCTCTCTCTCTCTCTCTCTCTCTCACAGGGGTACTCACAGCAATAGTTCCTTGTCTGGGGTATTTGGTTGAGGCCACATAGGAACACTTCACTGTCAACACCACAGCATTCATCAAATTCTTCGCCGCCTGGATGAGGGAGGTTGCCGAGTCCAGCTGCGAATTTTGGGAGAACGGGTCAGTGTTTGGATTTTACGTTGGTGCGGTTAGATGCGGAATTTTATGTGGTTATTTTTTGATATAAGCGCAATCCATTAGCAATATTCTAACTAATCCAAACTTACAAAAAACTAGCCAAAATTTGGACCAAACCGAGTAAAGCTGTGAAATTTCGAGTCAACATTAATGTGATTTTTGGAAAACTGGGTCAGTGTTTGGAATTTGCGTTGATGCGGTTTGATGCGGAATTTTATGATCTATTTTTTGACGTAAGTGCAATCCATTAGCAATATTCTAACTAATCAAAATTGACAAAAAAAAAAAAAAAAAATTATAAAACTTTCTATAGGTGGAAAATTTTGAGTCAACGTTAATGCTATTTTTGGAAAACTAGGTCAGTGTTTGGATTTTGCGTTGGTGCGGTTAGATGCGTAATTTTATTGGCTATATTTTGGCATAAAAAGATTTTATATATAACATTTGAGTTAGCCAAAAATAACCAAAAACTAAAAGAAATTTTGATGAAAGTTAATCTAGCTGGAAAATTTTGAGTCAAGATTAATGTGATTTTTGGAAAACTGGGTCAGTGTTTGGATTTTGCGTTGGTGTCGTTTGATGCGGAATTTATAATCTGTTTTTTGACATAAGCGCAATTCAATAGGAGTATTCTAACTAATCAAAATTGACAAAAAACTAAAAAAAAAAATGATAAAATTTTGTATAGGTGGAAAATTTGGAATCCACATTAATGCTATTTTTGGAAAACTAGGTCAGTGTTTGGATTTTGCGTTGATGCGGTTAGATGCGTAATTTTATGGCTATTTTTTGACATAATCTGGATTTTTTGGGGGTACTCTAACTTATCAAAATTTACAAAAAAAATAAACAGAATTTTTATTAAACTTAGTATAGCTAGATAATTTTGAGTCAACGTTAATGCTATTTTTAGAAAAACTGGTCAGTGTTTGGAATTTGCGTTTATGCGGTTAGATGTGGAATTTTATGATCTATTTTTTGGCACAAACAAAATTTAATTAGCAGTATTCTAACTAATCAAAATTGGCAGAAAACAAAACAGAATTTATAATAAACTTAGTATAGCTAGAAAATTTTGAGTTTACATTAGTGCAATTTTTGGAAATCAGGGTCAGTGTATAGAATTTTTGTTAATACCGCTAGATGTAAAATTTTATTGGCTATTTTTTTGACACAATCTGGATTTTTTTGGAGTTCTCTAACTAATCAAAATTTACAAAAAACTAAAAACAATTTGATGAAAGTTAGTAAATCTTGGAAAAAATTCAGTTGACATTAGTGCAATTTCTGGAAAACTGGTCAGTTTTGGAATTTACGTTGACATGGTTAGATGCAGAATTTTATAATCTATTTTTTTACATAAACAGAATTTATATATAACATATGAGTTAGCCAAAAATAACTAAAAAAAAAAAATATTTTTGATGAAACTTAGTCTAGCTGCAGAATTTTGAGTTAACGTTAATGCAATTTTTGGAAAACTGGGTGTAATCTGGATTTTTTGGGGGTACTCTAACTCATAAAAATTGGCAAAAAACAAACACAAATTTTGACAAAAACAGATTCCAGCTGAAAAAAATGGTGTTATGGTTAGTGCAATTTTTGGAAAACTGGGCCATCAAACAGGCTATCTGCTAGTACCATTTGAAAGATAATTTTATAATCTATCTTTTGACATAATCAGAATTAATCTACAACATTTGAGTCAACCAGAATCACCCAAAATCAAACCAAAATTTTGATAGAACAGAATTATTATACCCACCATTATTATTATTATTATTGCTATTTTCCAATGACTGGGCTATTAAACAGACTATCTGCTAGTACCATTTCAAAGAGAATTTTATAATCTATTTTTGTACGCAATCAGAAATAATCTATAACATTTAAATCAGCCAAAATTGACAAAAAACAAACCAAAATTTTGATAGAACAGAATTATTATACCTACCATTATTATTACTATTATTGCTATTTTCCAATGACTGGGCTATAAAACAGACTATCTGCTAGTACGAATAGATGCGAAATTTTCTAATCTATTTTTTGACACAATCAGAATTAATCTACAACAATTGAGTCAACCAGAATCATCCAAAAACAAACCAAAATTTTGACAAAACTGAGTCCATCTGAAAAAAATGGCGTTGTGGTTAGTGCAATTTTTGGAGAAATATAAAATTGAAAAAAAAAAAAAAACCCTAGATCGACCCCCCCCCCCCCAACTGGTATTGCCCCCCCCCACCACCCACAATGATCGACCCCCCCAACCCCAACCCCCACCCCGATCGACCCCCCCCCAAAATCGACCCAAAATTGCAGAAAAACACACAACACCCCTTTGAATTGACCCCCCCACCCACCATACACCCCCCCCACCCCAATCGACCCCCCCCCCACACCCCCCCCATCCCCAATGAACCATAAATCAACCCCCCAACCCCCCCCCAAGCCTGTCCCATATTGCCGCACCCCCCTAACCCCCCCAACCCCCACCACCAAGCCTGTCCCATATTGCCGCACCCCCCCTAACCCCCCCAACCCCCACCACCAAGCCTGTCCCATATTGCCGCACCCCCCTAACCCCCACCACCAAGCCTGTCCCATATTGCCGCACCCCCCTAACCCCCCACCACCAAGCCTGTCCCATATTGCCGCACCCCCCTAACTCCCCCAACCCCAATCGACCATAAACCCCAAAATCAACCCAACTCTCTCTCTTACACAGGCTTGGGGGGGGGGGGGTTTAAGGGGGTGCGGGAATATGGGACAAGCTTTCTACCCCCCCCCCAAGCCTGTCCTATATTCCCGCAACCCCAAAAAGCCTGTCCAAAATTCCCCGCACCCCCCTAACTCACCCCAAGCCTGTCCCATATTCCCGCACCCCCCTAACCCCCAATCGACCCCAAAAATTGACCAAAATCGTCCCAAATCAACCCAGAATCGCGAAAAAATAAAAAAAAAACTCGTGCGTTCGATTTCGCGCGACCCCATACTAAAAATTTCACTTACCCCAGACACTATAAGCTCGCCGGAGATGTTCTGCACGTCGGCCTTGACCTTAGAGGTGATATTAAGTTGGTGGCAGTACAGTGCAATGCGATCTAGGTAAGCCAACATATCATCTCTCTCTCTCTCTGTCTCTCTCTACCTCTCTCTGGGGGGGTGCGGGGGGTGCGGGAATATGGGGCAAGCTTGTGGGGGGGTGCGGGAATATGGGGCAAGCTTGTGGGGGGGGGTTTGGGGGGTTAGGGGGGTGCGGGAGTATTGGACAAGCTTTTTACCCCCTCCCAAGCCTGCCCCATATTCCCGCAACCCCCTAAACCCCCCCCCCCACCCGGATTGACCAACCCCCCCACCCGGATTGACACCCCCAACCCCCCCCACCCCAATCGACCCCAAAATCAACCCAAATCGACCCAAAATCGCTGAAAACGTGAATTTTTTTTTTAAACTCGCGAGTTTCAAAACCGCGACCCCATAGCTACTTACCCCAGAGACGATAAGTTCGCCGGATATGTTCTGTACGTCGGCCTTGACCTTAGAGGTGATATTAAGTTGGTGGCAGTACAGTGCAATGCTATCTAGGTAAGCCAACATATCATCTTTGGTCCTACTCTCTGTCTCTCTCTGGGTGGGGGGGGTTTAGGGGGGTGCGGGAATATGGGACAAGCTTTCTACCCCCCCCTAACCCCCCCCCAAGCTTGTCCCATACTCCCGCACCTCCCTAACCCCCCCTAAGCTTGTCCCATATTCCTGCACCCCCCCCAAACCCCCCCCCCAAGCCTGTCCCATATTCCCGCACCCCCCTAACCCCCAATCGACCCCAAAATCGACCAAAATCAACCCAAAATCAAGTAAAATCGACCAAAATCGCAAAAAAAGTGAAAATCTTCGCACGTTTCAAAACCGCGACCCCATAGCTACTCACCCCGGAGACGATAAGTTCGCCGGAGATATTCTGCACGTCGGCCTTGACCTTAGAGGTGATATTAAGTTGGTGACAGTGCAGTGCAATGCGATCTAGGTAAGTCAACATATCATCTTTGGTCCGACTCTCTGGACACTGGTCTGCAATTTGACGTGAGAGAGAGAGAGAGTTTGTCCTCCCCCCCTACCCCCCACACGCCCCCCCACACCCCAATCGACCCCCCCTTAAGCCTGTCCCATATTGCCGCACCCCCCTAACCCCCAATCGACCCCAAAATCAACCCAAATCGACCCAAAATCAAGTATAATCGACCAAAATCGCAGAAAAAGTGAAAATTCTCGCGCGTTTCAATTTCGTGCGACCCTAAACTAAAAAATTGACTTACCCCGGACACTATGAGCTCGCCGGAGATGTTCTGTAAGTCGGCCTTGACCTTAGAGGTGATATTGAGTTGGTGGCAGTACAGTGCAATGCGATCTAGGTAAGTCAACATATCATCTTTGGTCCGACTCTCTGGACACTGGTCTGCAATTTGCCGTGAGAGAGAGAGAGTTTGTCCTCCCCCCCTACCCCCCACACGCCCCCCCCCCACCCCAAATGACCCCCCCCCCAAGCTTGTCACATATTCCCGCACCCCCCTAACCCCCAATCAACCCCAAAATCGACCAAAATCAGCCCAAAATCGCAGAAAACGTTAAAAAAAATTAAAAACTCGCGCGTTTCAAAACCGCGACCCCATAGCTACTTACCCCAGAGACGATGAGTTCTCCCGATATATTCTGCACATCGGCCTTGACCTTAGAGGTAATGTTGAGTTGGTGGCAGTACAGTGCAATGCGATCTAGGTAAGCCAACATATCATCTTTGGTCCGACTCTCTGGACACTGGTCTGCAATTTGACGTGAGAGTTTGTCCAGCTTAGTGCCGGCCTCGGAGATCTTCTTGGCAGCGTTGATTACATCCATGGTGGTCTTCAGAGGTCCTCGGCCCCTGGGGAGACGCACATGGGTTAAATATACGCACACGGAACCATAAAACGCACATTAACGCGCACATATACAGAGGAAGAGTGAAAATTTGTGTAAAAGCCTAAAAAAATTAATTAAAATGATTTAAACGCTCACACAGACACACAGACATCCATGGTGGTCTGAAGAGGTCCTCGGCCCCTGGGGAGACGCACATGGGTTAGTTATACGCACATACATACATACAGAAGTGTTATACGCACATGGTAGCTGTAAAACGCACATAAACGCGCTTACACACAGATAGATAGTGTTAAAATTGATTAAACGCACACAGAGACACATACACACACATACACACATCCATGGTGGTCTTGAGAGGTCCTCGGCCCCTGGGGAGACGCACATGGGTTAGTTACGCACATACATACGCACACAGAGGCCTTTAAAATACATACACGCATAAAAATTACATTGAAATTGATTACACACACACAGAGACATATAGAGAGAAATACACACATACACACACATATACACATCCATGGTGCTCTGGAGAGGTCCTCGGCCCCTTGGGAGACGCACATGGGTTAAATATACGTACATACATACATACAGAAGTGTTATACGCACATGGTAGCTGTAAAACGCACATAAACGCGCTTACACACAGATAGATAGTGTTAAAATTGATTACACACACACACAGACAGGAATATATGCACATAGACACACATACAGACATCCATGGTGGTCTTGAGAGGTCCTCGGCCCCTGGGGAGACGCACATGGGTTAAATATACGCACACGGAAGCCTAAAACGCACATAATTGCACATACACGCATTAAAATAGTGTTAAAATTAGTTTATCGCACATACACAGAGACGTATAGAGAGAAATACACACATACACACACATATACACATCCATGGTGCTCTGGAGAGGTCCTTGGCCCCTGGGGAGACGCACATGGGTTAGATATACATACATATACGCACACATAGCCATAAAACATACATAAATACAGAGGGAGAGAGAAGTAAGTGTTGAAATTAGATTACCGCACATACACAGAGAAATAGAGAGAAAAATACACACATACAGACACATATACAGACACATACACACACAGGAGATGTACATGGGTTAAATATACACACATATATACATACAGAAGCCTTCATAATACATACACGCTCATACAGACAGAGAAATTGTGTTGAAATTAGTTTAACACACATACACAGAGGAAGAGAGAGAAATACACACATACAGACACACAGAGAAGTCCCTGGTGCCTGGGGGAATACACATGAGTTAGTTATACGCACATGGTAGCTGTAAAACGCACATAAACGCGCTTACACACAGATAGATAGTGTTAAAATTGATTACACGCACACAGACACATATAGAGAGAAATACACACATACACACACATATATACACACATACACACATCCATGGTGGTGTTGAGAGGTCCTCGGCCCCTGGGGGAATGTGTATGAATGAGATATACACACATACATACATACATACAGAAGTATTATACGCACATACACACAGATAGATAGACTTAAAATTGATTACACACACACAGAGACATATACAGAGAAATACACACATACACACACATATATACACATATACATACACATATACGCACACAGGTTAAATATACGCACATTGTAGCTGTAAAACGCACATAAAGACAGAGAAATAGTATTAAAATTGATTAAACGCACACAGAGAGAAATACACACATACACACACATATACACACACATACACACACAGGAGATGTACATGGGTTAAATACACACACATACATACACATACAGGCCTTAAAAACACACACAAACACACACACACACACAGTAAGAGAGAGAGAGAGAGAGAGAAATATACACATACACACACATATATACACACAGACACACATGGGTTAAATACACACACATACATACACATACACACCTTAAAAACACACATACACACAGTAACAGAGAAATATACACATACATACACATATATACACACATTCATACAAATATACACACATATACATACACATATACACACATACATACACACATATAAATAGTAAATATACATACATACATACATATATACACATACATACAGATATACGCACATAGAAATAGTAAAAATACACATATATACGCACATGAGATAGATATACATACATACATACATAAAATACGCACACAATATTATACTGGGAGTGTATGTCTGTATGTATGTATGTATGTATGTGTGTCTGTATATGTATGTATGTATGTATGTATGTCTGTATATGTATGTATGTATGTATGTATGTATGTGTATGTATGTCTGTGTATGTATGTATGTATGTATGTCTGTGTATGTATGTATGTATGTATGTCTGTGTATATATGTATGTATATTTTTGTGTGTTTATGTATGTATGTATGTATATGTATAAAGCCCTGTGTATGTGTATAATATCTATACAATATACATACTGTACCTGGTAAAGTCAGTGCTAATCATACACATATGTATATCTCTGTATGTATATATGTATAATCTCACCATGTATGTATATGTATAATCTCTCTATGTATGTATGTATGTATGTATGTATGTATGTATGTATGTATGTCTCTATGTATGTAAGTATGTATGTCTCTCTCTATGTATGTATGTATAATCTCTCTAAGTATGTATGTATGTATGAATGTATGTATGTATCTGTATGTATGAATGTGTATGTATGTATGTATATTTCTGTGTTTATGTATGTATTTATGTGTATGTATGTACGCGTATTCTCCATGTATGCGTATGTATCTATACACTATACAGTATACAATATACATACCTGGTAAAGTCAGTCATTTCCATCATAATCATACACATAGGTTTGTATATATGTATATCTCTGTATGTATGTATGTATGTATGTATATATGTATGTATGTATGTATATATGTATGTATGTATGTATATATATATGTATGTACATCTCTCTCTGTATGCGTATATATATATGTATGTATGTATGTATGTATGTATATCTCTCTATCTCTGTATGTATGTATATATATCTCTCTCTATCTCTCTATGTATGTATGTATGTATAATCTCTCTCTATCTATGTATGTATGTATAATCTCTCTCTATGTATGTATGTACGCGTCTGTGTGTATGCGTATGTATGTATAATCTCTACACGTATGTATACAGCGAATATACAGTATACAACATACACCATACATACCTTGTAAAGTCAGTCATTTCCATCATAATCATACACATATGTTTGTATGTATGTATATCTCTCTCTCTATCTCTGTATGTATGTATGTATATCTCTCTCTATCTCTGTATGTATATCTGTGTATGCGTATGTATATATGTATCTTTCTGTGTATGTATGTATGTATCTTTCTGTGTATGTATGTATGTATTTTTCTGTGTATGTATGTATGTATTTTTCTGTATGTGTATGTATGTATATGTATAAAACCTGTGTATGTATGTATATGTATAAAACCTGTGTATGCATCTGTATGTATGTATAATCCCTCCATACACATCTATGTATATCTATACAATATACAACATACAATATACATACCTTGTAAAGTCAGTCATTTCCATCATAATCATACACATGTGTTTGTATGTATGTATGTATGTATGTATGTCTATCTCTGTATGTATGTATATATATCTCTCTCTATCTCTGTATGTATGTATAATCTTTCTCTATGTATGTATATATGTATGTACTGTGTGTATGTATGCGTATGCTCCATGTACGCATCTGTATGTATACGTATAATATCTATACAACATACAATATACATACCTGGTAAAGTCAGTCATTTCCATCATAATCATACACATGTGTTTGGCCAAAACGATAATGTCGTTCCCTGTATCGTCCCACTTGGCCACTTCTTGGTCGAATTTCACTTTTTCGAGGCGGAAGTTCTCAACCTGAGGAATAGATAGATGGATAAGTTTATATATCAATAGATAGCTAATAAAATTGTCTATCTATTGGTGCAAACAGAATTGAAATAGATTGATAGATAAGCAAGTAATAGATAAAAAACAAAAACAAAATAGATCATGTTTTGCAATTTCTTAGTTGAATTTCACTTTTTCGAGGCGGAAGTTTTTAACCTGGGGAATAAATAAATAGATAAGTTTATACACCAAAATTTAGCCCATAAAATTCTCTATCTATTGGTAAAAACGGATTTGTGATAGATAAATTAATAGATAAGTTATTGATAAAAAAGTTAAAATATATCATTCAATTTTCATATTTTTTAGGTTGAATTTTACTTTTTCGAGGTGGAAATTCTCAACCTGGAGAATAGATAGATGGATAAGTTTATATATCAAAAGATAGCTAATAAAATTGTCTATGAGATTCAATTAACAGATTTAAAATAGATAGATCAATAGATGAATTATTGATAAAAAAGTTAAAATGTGTTGGTAATTTTTTGCAATTTATTTAACAATTTTTTTTCTTTCGAGGCGGAAATTCTCAACCTGTGGAATAGATAAATAGATAAGTTTATATATGAAAAGATAGCTAATCAAATTGTCTATCTATTGGTGAAAATGGATTAAGTGATAGATAGATCATTAGACGGGTTCTTGATAAAAAACAAAATTCTCGGTAATTTTTTGCAATTTCTTGGTCTAATTTTACTTTTTCGAGGCAGAAATTCTCAACCTGGGGAATAGATAAATAGATAAGTTTATATATGAAAAAATAGCTGATAAAGTTGTCTATCATATGCAATAAACGGATTTAAAATATATAAATTATTAAATGAGTTATCAGTAAAAAAGTTAAAAACTATCATTCTATTTTCATATCTTCTAGGTTTAATTTTACTTTTTCGAGGCGGAAATTCTCAACCTGGGGGATAGATAGATAAATAAGTTTATATATCAATAGATAGCCCATAAAATTGTCTATCTATTGGTGGAAACAGAATTTAAATATATAAATTATTAAATGAGTTATCAATATAAAAGATAAAAATTCTTAAGTCAATTTTCATATTTTCTTGGTCAAATTTCATATTTTGGAGTCGGAAATTCTCAACCTGGGGAATAAATAGATGGATAACTTTATATATCAATAGATAGCCCATAAAATTGTCTATCTATCGTTGAAAACGGAATTGAAATAGATTGATAGATAAGCGAGTAATAGATAAAAAAACAAACAAAAATAGATCGTTTTGCAATTTCTTAGTTGAATTTTACTTTTTCGAGGCAAAAATTCTCAACCTGGGGAATAGATAGATAAGTGTATATACCAATAGATAGCCCATAAAATTATCTATCTTTCCCTTACTTTATCACTCTCTATCTCTATTTCTATCTCTCTTTCTATCTCTGCACATATCCTATCCTATGCAAAATTTCTTCCTCTTTCACCTCCAACCATCGGAATGCTCCAAAAACACCTAGAAACCCTCCAAAAAGTCCAAAAACTACTCACCTGTGCTGCGATTTTGTCCTTATCTTCTTTGCTCAAATTACGCATGGCCTCTCTCTATCTCTATTTCTATCTCTTTCTCCTTCTGTCTAAATTACCCACCTTATTCAAAATTTCTACCTCTTTCATCTCCAACCATCAGAATGCTCCTAAAAACCCTATAAACCCTCCAAAAACTACTCACCTGCGCTGCGATTATATCCTTGTCTCTCCCTCTTTCTCTCACTTTATCACTCTCTATCTCTAATCATATCATTATTATTTCCTCTTTATCTATCCTATCCTATGCAAAATTTCACTGGCTATCCATTGCACACTTCGAAAACCTCAAAATAACCCTAGAAGTGCTCCAAAAAGTCCAAAAACTACTCACCTGTGCTGCGATTTTGTCCTTATCCTCCTCACTCAAATTGCGCATGGCCTCTCTTTATCACTCTTTATCTCTATTCCTATCATTATTATTTTCTCTCTACCTACCCTATCCTATGCAAAATTTCCCTGGCTATCCAACGCACACTCCAAAAAAACCAAACGATGCTCCGAAATGCTCCAAAAACTCCAAAAACCACCCACCTGCGCTGCGATTTTGTCCTTATCCTCCTCGCTCAAATTACGCATGGCATCCCTGGCGGTGGTGATGCCAGACACTCCTGGATATTCATCTATGGTGGCTTCCACCGTGTGTGCTGAGGCTGTGAGAGGAGAGAGAGTGAGTGAGTTAGTGAGAGAGTGAGAGAGTGTGAGGGTATCTGTGAGAGAGTGTGTGTGTGAGAGAGAGAGGGGGGTTTAAATTAATGTATGTGTGTGTATGTGTGAGAGAGAGAGAGAGAGTGTGAGATAGTGTGAGAGAGAGAGAGAGAGGGGGTTTAAATTAATGTGAGAGAGAGAGAGAGAGAGAGAGAGAGAGGGTGTAAATTAGTGAGTGAGAGAGAGAGCAGAGAGTGAGAGTTTGTGAGAGTGTGTGTGTGTGTGTGTCATAGTGTGTACACAGATAATATACATACACACACATATATACATTATATACATACATACATTCCACTGTGTGTGTTGAGGCTGTGAGAGAGAGAGAGAGAGAGAGAGAGAGAGAGAGAGAGAGAGAGAGAGAGAGAGAGGGTTTAAATTAATGTGTGTGTGTGTGTGAGAGAGAGAGAGAGAGAGAGAGTGTGTGTGAGAGTTTGTGAGTGTGAGATAGTGAGAGTGTGTGTGAAAGTGTGTATGAGAGAGAGTGTGTGAAAGAGAGTTTAATTAGTGTGAGTGAGAGAGAAAGAGGGAAAGTGTGTGAGAGTGAGAGAGAGAGAGAGGGATTAAATTAATGTGTGTGAGAGAGAGAGAGAGAGAGAGAGAGAGAGAGAGAGAGGAGTGAGTGTGTGAGAAATATTTATTTAATAATTATTTATTTATTTATTTAGAGAGAGAGAGAGATAGTGTGTGCGTGTATGTGTATATTAGTACGTACATGGGTATATATAAAATAAAAATAATACACACACACACACACAGACAGACATACATACATACATACATACATACATAGATACATAGATACATACACACACACACAGACATAGATACATAGATACATACACACACACAGACAGACATACACAGACACATATACACACATACATAGATACATACACACACAGACATATATACATACATACACAGACAGACATATATACATACATACACAGACAGACAGATACATACACACACACACATACATACATACATACATATACAGACATACACCTACCCAAAAAAACACAGAAAAATCGAATAAAATCCATTAAAATTCCGAAAAAATCCAAAACACCTAAATTAGAGAGCGGATCCGGTGCAAAGGAGCGTCAAAACTAAAATCTCTCTAACTCCGTCGTACACGAGGTGGGACGCGTACACATACACACACATATACACACACAATACGTACCCAAAAAAAACAGAAAAAAAAATTGGAAAAAAAAATTGAAAATCTGGAATAATCAAAAATCCAAAAATCAACAAAAAAAAATGAAAATAACCCAAAAACACAAAATTGCAAAAAAAAAATCCGTCGAAATCCGTCAAAATCGCAAAAAATTAAATAAAAAAATATTAAAATTAGAGAGTGAATCTGGTGCAAAGGAGCGTACTTACATTTACTGATTATCTCTATTGTGTGGTAATCATCAAGGTCTAACTCATCATTATTGACTTTATTCATGAGTACAGCCATGCATATTTCTCACACACATACATACACACATACATATAGGCATACACATATACACACACATACATACATACATATAAACATACACACAATATCTAGCTATAAAACACAAAAAAACATGTAAAATCGCAAAAAAAATCGTCAAAATCGTAAAAAAAATCGAATTAGAGAGCGAATCCGGTGCAAAGGAGCGCTAATACTAAAATACTCACATTTACTACGAATTTCCAATGTATGATAATCGTCAAGTAGTACATCGTCAGGGTCCAATTCATCATCGGCCTTATTCATCAACACAGCCATACATATTTCCCTGACACCGTCGTATACGAGGTGGGACATACATACATACAGACACATATACACACACACATACATACACACATATACCCAGTCAAAAAAACACACAAAAAAAAAACGCAAAATAAAATGCAAAAAAAAAATCTGTCAAATCGCAAAAAAAAATTACAAAAAAAATCGTCAAAATCGCAAAAAAAAGACAAATTAAAGATCAATTCTGGTGCAAAGTAGCGCCAATAATAATACTCACATTTGCTGCGTATTTCCAATGTATGATAGTCGTCCAATAACACATCGTCAGGGTCTAACTCGTCATCGGCCTTATTCATCAACACAGCCATACGAATCTCCCTGACACCGTCGTACACGAGGTGGGACATACATACAGACATACATACACACACAATACCCAGTCAAAAAACCACAAATTAAAAAAAAATCGGGGGGAAAAAAAAATGTAAAAAATCGCAAGAAAAAAATCCGTCGAATAAAAAAAAAAAAATTGTCAAAAAATCGTCAAAATCGGAAAAAAAAGGCAAATTAGAGATTTACTCGGGTGCAAAGTAGCGCCAAAACTAAAATACTCACATTTACTACGAATTTCCAATGTATGATAGTCGTCGAGTAATACGTCATCAGGGTCCAACTCGTCATCGGCCTTATTCATCAACACAGCCATACGAATCTCTCTCACACTCATACATACATACAGACATACATACATAGACACACACACACATACTACCCCGTCAAAAAAACACAAAATTAAAAAAAAAAAAATTGTCAGAGTCGCAAAAAAAAAAATCGCAAAAAAAAAAAAGATTGTAAAAAAAAATGCAAAAAAAAATCCATCAAAAAACATAAATACAAGAAACATTCATAAAAAGAGATTAACTGCGGTACTAAGGAGCGTACTTACATTTACTGCGTATCTCTAAGGTATGGTAGTCGTCGAGCAACACATCGTCAGGATCTAACTCATCATCGGCCTTATTCATGAGTACAGCCATGCGAATCTCTCTCACACTCATACATACATACAGACAAACATATATATACACACATATATACATACACACAATATCTACCCATAAAACACAGAAAAATCGAAAAAAATCCATTAAAATTCCAAAAAAATCCGAAAAACTTAAATTAGAGAGCGGATCCGATGCAAAGGAGCGCTAATACTAAAATACTTACATTTACTCCTTATCTCCAGGGTATGGTAATTTCTCACACACATACATACATATACACATAGATACAGACATACATATAAACATACACACAATACCTAGCTATAAAACACAAAAAAACATGTAAAATCGCAAAAAATTTCATCAAAATCCGTCAAAATCGCAAAAAAAATCGAATTAGAGAGCGAATCCGGTGCAAAGGAGCGCTAATACTAAAATACTTACATTTACTCCTTATTTCCAATGTATGATAATCGTCAAGCAGTACGTCGTCAGGATCTAACTCATCATCAGCCTTATTCATCAACACAGCCATACGAATCTCTCTGACACCGTCGTATACGAGGTGGGACACATACACACACACATACACACATACACACAATATGTACCCAAAAAACACAGAAAAAAAAAAATCGCAAAAAAAATATTGAAAATCCAAAATAATCGAAAATCCAAAAATCAACAAAAAAAATGAAAATAACCCAAAAACACAGAATTGCAAAAATAAAATCCGTCAAAATCGCAAAAAATTAAAAAAATATTAAAATTAGAGAGTGGATCCGGTGCAAAGGAGCGTACTTACATTTACTGCGGATCTCTAAGGTGTGATAATCGTCAAGCAACACGTCGTCAGGGTCTAATTCATCATCGGCCTTATTCATGAGTACTGCCATGCGAATCTCTCTGACACCGTCGTACACGAGGTGGGACACATACATACATAGACATACATACATAGATATACACATAGATACAGACATACATATAAACATACACACAATACCTAGCTATAAAACACACAAAAACATGTAAAATCGCAAAAAAAATTCGTCAAAATCCGTCAAAATCGCAAAAAAAAGACAAATTAAAGATCAATTCTGGTGCAAAGTAGCGCCAATAATAATACTTACATTTGCTGCGTATTTCCAACGTATGATAGTCGTCGAGTAATACGTCGTCTGGGTCTAACTCATCATCGGCCTTATTCATCAACACAGCCATACGAATCTCCCTCACACCGTCGTACACGAGGTGGGACATACATACATACAGACACATACACACACATACATAGACACACACATACTACCCAGTCAAAAAAACACACAAAATTGAAAATAAAAAAAAAATTGTAAAAAAAAAACGGAAACAAAAAAAGAGATTTACTCCGGTGCAAAGTAGCGCCATAAAAAAATCTAGAATACTCACATTTACTCCTTATCTCCAGGGTATGATAATCGTCAAGTAGTACATCATTAGGGTCTAACTCATCATCGGCCTTATTCATGAGTACAGCCATACGAATCTCCCTGACACCGTCGTACACGAGGTGGGACATATATACATACATAGACATACATACATAGATATACACATAGATACAGACATACATATAAACATACACACAATACCTAGCTATAAAACACACAAAAACATGTAAAATCGCAAAAAAAATTCGTCAAAATCCGTCAAAATCGCAAAAAAAAGACAAATTAAAGATCAATTCTGGTGCAAAGTAGCGCCAATAATAATACTTACATTTGCTGCGTATTTCCAACGTATGATAGTCGTCGAGTAATACGTCGTCTGGGTCTAACTCATCATCGGCCTTATTCATCAACACAGCCATACGAATCTCCCTCACACCGTCGTACACGAGGTGGGACATACATACATACAGACACATACACACACATACATAGACACACACATACTACCCAGTCAAAAAAACACACAAAATTGAAAATAAAAAAAAAATTGTAAAAAAAAAACGGAAACAAAAAAAGAGATTTACTCCGGTGCAAAGTAGCGCCATAAAAAAATCTAGAATACTCACATTTACTCCTTATCTCCAGGGTATGATAATCGTCAAGTAGTACATCATTAGGGTCTAACTCATCATCGGCCTTATTCATGAGTACAGCCATACGAATCTCCCTGACACCGTCGTACACGAGGTGGGACATATATACATACATAGACATACATACATAGATATACACATAGATACAGACATACATATAAACATACACACAATACCTAGCTATAAAACACACAAAAACATGTAAAATCGCAAAAAAATTCATCAAAATCCGTCAAAATCGCAATAAACTTAAATTAGAGAGCGGATCCGGTGCAAAGGAGCGCTAATACTAAAATACTCACATTTACTCCTTATCTCCAATGTATGGTAATCGTCCAATAATACGTCATCAGGGTCTAACTCATCATTATTGGCTTTATTCATCAGTACAGCCATGCGTATCTCCCTCACTCATACATATACATACATACATACATATATATACACACATATATACATACACACAATATCTACCCATAAAACACAGAAAAATCGAAAAAAATCCATTAAAATTCCAAAAAAATCCAAAAAACTTAAATTAGAGAGCGGACCCGGTGCAAAGGAGCGCTAATACTCAATAATACTCACATTTACTCCTTATCTCCAGGGTATGGTAATCATCTAGTAGAACGTCGTCAGGATCCAACTCATCATCGGCCTTATTCATCAACACAGCCATGCGTATTTCCCTGACACCGTCGTACACGAGGTGGGACACATACATACATACAGATATTCACACACACATACACACACACACATAATACCCCGTCAAAAAAACACACACAAAAAAAAAAAAAAATTGTAAAAAAAAAAAAAATCGCAAAAAAAAAAATCATAAAGAGATTAACTGCGGTACTAAGGAGCGTACTTACATTTACTCCTTATCTCGAGCGTA